>OX422209.1:266812053-267010739 GCA_949130495.1 Sambucus nigra | reverse complement strand
TTTGTCATGCCACCTAGATGTCGTGGTGCCCCAACAGGCCGACTCGATGAGCCACCGAATGCGGTTTTTGACAAGATAGGCTATGCTTACTGGAAAGCCCGCAAGAAATATACTTTAAAGGCTATAGATGGATGTGTTTGGCTAGTTTGTGAACGAGGGTGGACTCCTCCCACTATCATCATAGATAATGTGACAAATTCATCAACTGTGTCTATCTAGAGTGAGGATGAATTTAAATGGAGCACATATAATTCACGTGGCCTTAGTGCAATTTTTGGAGCCATCTCACCCGATGAATTCTGACGTATCATGACGTGTACCACATAAAAAGAGGCATGGGACATCCTAAAACTCACACATGATGAGGGAAATTTTTTTGTTAAGGCATCTAAATTGTAAAATTTAACTACTTAGTTTGAAACAATAACCATGCTTGAATCTTAAACCTTTGATGAGTTTTATCCAAGTCTGACAGATATTGTCAATGGTGAAAAAAATACCGGACACAAGAGTAGTTAAAAATATTTTAAGTTCATTCCCTAAGCATTTTACCCTAAAGTCACTGTATTGAATTCATTAGGAATGTTAGACTCTTTTAGGTTAGAAGAACTTGTAGATGACCTCCAGACTTATGAAATTGATATGTTTCCTGAAACGGTTAAACTTAAGGATAAATGGATAACACTTAAAGCCCAGGTTAGAAAATGTATGGAGTCGTCTAAAAAGAGAGAAGAGTTGTATAAAAGGAGAGAGAAAAAACGACAGATTCTGAATATGATTTTGATTTAGACGATTTGTCCCTGTTTGTTAAAAAAAATTAAAGTTGTTTCTCAAACTAAAAAATAATGGCAATTTTAAAGATAAAAAAAGTTTTGAGAAAAATAAATCTGGAAAGAAATTTGACAAAGATAAAAAAGTACACCCCTAAAAGAGAGGAAGAGAGGTGTTACGAGTGCGATGGGAGAGGGTCATAAAGTCTTTGAGTGTGCAAACAGATTAAAGTGTTAAGACAATGGCAAATCTGCTTTAAATTCCACCCTTAGTGACGATAGTGGGATCGAGTCGATGGATTTAGGAGACAAATCACCGTATGAATGTAACTTCACTACATTTATGGTTATTCATGTGAGTAAGTCTTGTGCATCTCATGGCGATGAGGATGTCACTTCACAAGGACACCTCGATAGTGAAAACAATGCGAGCGAGGGTGAGGGTGCTATAAGTGAGAGCGAGTGTGACCTACAACGCACGTACGGCGATTTATATGTTGATTCCTTTAAAACTAAAAAGAAAAAAAAGGGTTAGCTCATAGGATCATGTCTTTAGAGAAATATTTAATAGAGTTGAGAGAGAGAGTCAACAGTTAGCATGACTTTGAGAGAGAGAGAGGGAGAGAGAGAGAGAGAGAGGGACTTTGCGTAGAAAGAGAGCATTTGGAGAAAAAGATTTGTTTTGAGAAAGATAAAGGAGACTCGAGGAGAGAGAGAGAGATCCTTGCATTCATGGAGGCTCAAAAGAAACTTGAAGCCCTTGTATCCCAAATCACTCATTATTTTGAGAGAGCTCGAGAGGTTATGGTAAAGATTGAGGACATATCTGGAAAGATGGAAAATATTCTCCTAGGCCCTGCTTTAGGGTTTGGTGAAAGGCGGGGAATAGGTTTTGACAGTTCTTCCACATCTCATATCGCACTGGAACCGATTCCTGAATTTCCAATGAATCCATATGTCCATCAACCAAAACCCCAAAGAAGAGTTTGACTAAGAAAAGCAAACCAAGGTCGGCCTAAGATCATGTACCTTTGTACTTATTGCAAGCTAAAAAGACACCTTATTGAGTATTGCTATAGTTTGGGTTGAACCCGATGTACACATGCCCCATCACACCACACTCATGATATTACTAGTTTAAGAGAGAATGTTGAGTTTCTAGTCCCCACTTCTCATAGTTTGACGAAAGAGTTCCAACAGATGTCTTTGTCGTTAGTGGATACTTCCAACATCAGGGCTAGAACCAACAACAACAAGGGTAAAAAAAATGTTACCACTTATTGGGTGCCTAATCTTGACGCAAAAGCCTTTGTTGTTCATGTTTCTATTAAATCTCATAATACCTCACAGTGATATTCTGATAGTGAGTGCTCCAGGCACATGATATGTGATGTCTTATTTTCACCTACCTTGAGGATCGCAAGGAAGGTAAAGTCACCTTTGTAGATGGGAGAAAATATAGCATAGTAGGGTGAGGTACAATAGAGATACAATGGTTTCCTAAGCTAGATAACGTTTTTTACGTCAAAGGCTCGACATTAGCCAGTTGTGCGACGTTGAATTTGCAATAAAGTTTGACCGGAATGAGTGTAATATTTATGATTTAGACGGTAAATTTCTATTACAAGGGGTGGGGACGGAAGATAATTAATATGGGATTGTGCCCAAGTCCTCATTTGTCTGCAACAGCACCACGATCTCTTCTATGGATTTGTGGCCTCAACGTCTAGGTTACGTTAATTTTACAGATTTGGAACATTTAGCTAAAAAGGACCTATTATGTGTCTTGCCATCACTTGGGAAGCTAAATTTTGTGATTTGTGGACCCTATCAGCTGGGAAAACAAGTTTGTAGTCCCCATCGGAAGTTAAACTCCATTACCACTATACGCGTGCTTGAGTTGATTCACGTAGATCTTATGGGTCCTACTCGCACTAAGAGTTTGGTCAGTAAGAGGTATATCCTCTTAATGGTAGATGATTTCTCTTGTTATTCCATAGTAGGTTTCCTGAGAGATAAATTCGATGTTGTAGAGTTTCTTACGACCAAGTGTCATGTCCTGCAAAATTAACATGGTGTCACTATCAATTAAATACGTACTGACAACAACACTGAATTTAAGGAAGCAGAAATGGATATTTATTGTGATAGCCTTAGAATCAAACATAAATTGTTGGTCGTGAAAACTCATCAGCAAAATGGGATTATTGAGAGGAAGAATCGGATTATTCAGGAGATGGATAGATCCATGATTCTGGGTCGTAGATGTCCTAGGAGGTTTCGAGTATACGTGGTGTCTATCGCTTGTCACACGGTGAAAAGGGTAAATCTTCGATCACACACACTTCAGACGCCATATGAGTTGTGGATAGGTAAGAAGTCCAGTCGTTCGTATTTCCTTGTCTTTTGGAGTAAGTGTTACATTCTTAGGGATATAGAGTAATTAGGAAAGTTCGACTCCCCGGGGGACAAGGGAATATTATTAGGTTACTCATCGATGAGAAGAACATGTCGGGTTTTTAACCTGAGTAACTCTGAGGTTATGAAGTCAATAAATGTCACCGTGCAAGATGACGAACTAGCATAGGCATAGGGGGTTTTTGGGATGCATAATGTAGTTTTTATATATGTACTGGCATAGGAATAGGGGGAGATTTATAAGGACGTGATTTTATAAATGTCCATCTAGAATGTAGAATTTCTGAGTTGTCCTAAATCCCAGTTGATATATCGTATACCGCTACATACCCCTTCATTTTTCACGTCCATACACGTTCATCCTTGACGTCCATCATCTGAATCTCTAGCATCACGCACCCATCATCATCAACACGCACCCATCATCATCAACATGTGTCATGTATCTTTAACATGCGTCCACTAACTCCACTTCGTTAAAGGTATAATGTTTAATTGGAGTTAATAATATTCACGTTTATATTTGGGAGACTTTTTTAATTATTTTTATAACTGTTCATATTTTATAAGAACAAGGTTGGCTGTTTTAAAAATAAATTTTTTTATTTATGTTGTTCAAACGACAAGACAGTGTCATTCAAATGACATTAGTATATCATTATCATGGCCTGATCAAATGACAATATTTGTTGTTTTTAGGTCGCGTGATACCTCATTTGTTTAATGCATCAAACGACCTGGTACTGTTTTGATTTTTAATACTTAGTTTTATGGTAGTTACTTGAGGTATCTAACGACATCTAGTGTCATTCAAACAACGTACTAGATGTCGCTCGAACGACATTGCGCCACCTTTGGATTTTTTGTTCCTATAAATACCTACTCTAAATTAGGTTTTTTTCAAGTCTTTTATAACTCCGTTTTCTGCAAAAACTGTTGCATCTTTAGACTTTTCCTTTTGAGGTTAAAACCTATTATAATTCACCCAAATATCCCAAATCATATATGTGAATCATTGTTAAACTCTTTTACTCATATTACCCATTCTTGGAGTAAATCTTGTGGATAATGAAGGCTATCTACATTGCTGACTGTTGGAGCTCTTGAGGGATCTCTTACTAATTCTTGAAGTTCTTGAGGGAAATCTTGTTGAAGACGATGAACCGATGCCTGCGAGTATTCATCTATCAATAACGCATTATTTCTTTATGTATATGTAAGTCGAGGTTTAGTATATATATAGTGAATTAAATGGTTTTGCTCCTTTTGGGGATTTTTCCTGAAACTATGTTTGTGGTTGTTCGGATTGTATGCTAGTTAGTTTTTATTGATTTCAATCACATTAAATGCATGTTTAGGGTTGGATTAAAACTAGAGATAAAATTGAAATTTAATTAAATAATTTTAGACATTGAACGTAAGTGCACTCTCAAATTGGTATCGGATCTAATTACACAATTATACCATGTAATTTTTTCGCAAAATTTTTGTGGATATTAATTTTTTTTAAATGATTTTTTAAAAAGCTTAAGTTGAATGGAAAACTTATATAATCGGATGCAAGTTTTAACGAGACAAATTATGCCTTTTGGAAAGCCCGCATGAAATCTACTCTAAAGGCTATAGATGAACGTGTTTGGCTAGTTTGGTATCGGATCACCTGTGTCTAACTAGACTGAAAATGAATTTAAATGGAACACATATAATTCACGTGGCCTTAGTGAATTTTCCGTATCCATCTCACCCGATGAGTTCCGATGTACCATGCCGTGTAGCACGTCAAAAGAGGCATGGGACGTCCTACAACTCACACACGAGGGCACAAATGTCATTAAGGCATCTAAACTACAAAATTTAACCACTTAGTTTGAAACAATAACCATGCTTGAATCTAAAACCTTTGATGAGTTTTATGCACGTCTTTCAGATATTGTCAATACTAGTTTTAATCTTGGTGAAAAAATACCTAACATAAGAGTAGTTAAAAAGATTTTAAGGTCACTCCCTAAGCATTTTATCCCTAAAGTTATTGTATTGAATTCATTAGGAATGTTAGACTCTCTTAGGTTAGAAGAACTTGTAGGAGACCTCCAGACTTATGAAATTGATATGTTTCCTAAGACGGTTAAACCTAAGGATAAAGGAATAGCACTTAAAGCCCAGGCTAAAAAATGTGAGGGGTCGTTTAGAAAGAGAGAAGACTCATCTAAAAGGAGAGAGGAAGGAACGTTAGATTCTAAATATGATTTCGATTTAGATGATTTGGACTTGGACCTGTTTTGCTAAAAATTTCAAGAAGTTTCTCAAACTAGAAAATAATGGCAATTTTAATGACAAAAAGAGTTTTGAGAAAAATTGTAACACCCTAATTTTTATTTTAAATTAAACTAAATTATTTATGTGTTAAAATGACCTTTTACTAAACATTAGTAGTTTACGCAACACTTACGACCCATACGTATATCATGTAACATGAAAATAGGGTCTTCATATTTATTTGCATATTCAAAATAATTTTTTTCATATAAACGAATAGTAGAACGAGATAAAAATGAATTATTTTCAATTATCATTTGAATTAAAGTGAGTAATTTTAAAGTACTTTAAATGTAAAAATACCATGTTAACTTGTCCTACAGGTCCCAATACTAATTTAAAGTTTATTGAAATTTCAAGAAATATAAAATATAATACCCTTTAAAAATTATATGAGGGTACCAAATATACTCAATTGTGTAATTATCCTATGTTGACTGTACTTAAACTAAAACCTATAAATAGGGACCTAACCATTTGTTATTTTTCATTTCCCATGATTTACTCTCTCCCTATATAAGAAAGATCCTCCATAATCTTAACCCAATACCCCTTAACCCCGACCTCTCCCCCTCACCCCGAACCACCACTAATCTCCCTCCTCTCCGAACCCCTACCCAACCGTCGACCTGCCATCTGACTCCCCTTCATGTTTTTTTTTCTTATTGAAACTGTTGTGGATGTGTGTATATGAATGGACATATGTATTTGTGTCTATATGGTTAGAGAAGCTCTGACCACCACCCATTTCCATGGTGGTGACCAACAGCAACAAACGAATTTTGGGGTTAGAGTTTTGAATGTTTCTGCTAAAAGTCGTTCATATATATATATATATACGAGGGTGTACCCGTGCCGATGGCACGATGTTAAATTTATTCTCGTGATATTTTGTACCCGTGCCGATAGCACGACGATAAATTTGTTCCCGTAATGAAATTCTATGCCTAAAGCGTTGGCAAGAAAAAGAAAAAAGTCACAAGTTAAGGCACGAAATGCATTACAAGTCCAATTAAAACCAAATTCAATAAGGCATGAAACGGTAAGGCCAACACGCATGAACAAATGTCAATTCAGTTACAATCTTTTCTTTTAACTATGAGCAAAAATAAATTAAAACATGCATGAACAAAGGCCAACTCGGACAAAAATTTACACTATATTGAATCGTGTGTAATTTGAGTCGAAGTTTATTTTACAACACAAATAAGTGTAAAAAAAATTTTAAATTTGGAAAGAATTTCCTTTGTTTATATGAGTATCCACCATGTTTAAGAAACAAAAAGTACTCCAACAATAATACAAAGAGTTTGTAACAACAATACCAATAGTATGTGAAGAATCCTATGTCTTTGACTCACTTGAGTCTACATTATATAGGATCTTGTCTAGTTTGAAATAGTGACAAAATTGAGTCATATCCTAGTCTTCCAAAGAGCTTCAGACACTACATATCAATTCCTCTAATAGTATCAAAGGTAGAATACCAACATTGCACCTAGGATTGCATTCACTATAATTCAGGTGTGTGTGTGTGTGTGTGTGTGTGTGTTAATTCCCATAAAAATGTTTTTTTTAATAATTTTTGGGATTTTCTAAAAAATTTTTAGAAATTTGTAAACATTTAAAAGTTGGTTTTAAAAATGTTGTGGTTTGATTTATAATTTCCTATTCATCCTAAAACCTTGCTTTGGTAGGATCCGAAAGCAGTAAAGACTTTTGTGGTGGAAAATGAGATATTTTAAAACTTATAAACACTCATTTGCGGGCTCATCCTTGCCTTACACGTGTTGTCTAGTGAGCGATTGGATTTATGTTTGTTACCTTTCACAACCTTAAGACGTAATATTTCCCCTTAGATCATTAGTTATCAACGGCTTGCATGTCTTTGTAATAATCCTTATGATAGTTGAGAGAACCAATCAGAACGCATTTAGTGGCGGTGCATCCTAAGCCATTAAATTTACATCATTTGTGTTAGATTTAATCTCAGCCATTGATATCGTCCAACCCTTCCAGATACTTCTTTGAGTAGTATAAATAGAGACTAAGTGGGGAACATTTTCAGTCTTTGGCTCATTTGATAATTGATAGAAAAAAAGAGAAGAGAGAGAGAGAGAGAGAGAGAGAAAAGATAAAGAGATAAAGAAAACCATAATCAAACTCCGACCAATTTTTTTCTCAGAAAAACCTTTGTGAATTTGAGTGAGTTCGCATTTGTGAAGATCCATCCTCTCTAGTCTTTAATCTCTTGTCCAACCAAGTCACGAAGTGTAGATCTCATTTTCTCTTCATAGAAAGTTGAAATCTGAAACTGTGTGATACATCTCACGTATAACTTGCATAGTTTGATTTCTTTTTTCAAGAAATCTTCATTTGTTAGTTGATTTTACTCTTACATGTTGTTTTCAAAACCAGAACCAACAAATCCATTTATGTTTACAGTTTATGAGAAAAACCAGACTTAGATCTAGTTAAGATCTTGATTGGATATTTACACTTTCATGAATATTTCGCAATTTGTGAAATAACTGTGTATATCAAATAAAAAGAAAGTGTTTATGATCTTGGCTCTTTTTAATAGAAAGATTCCCTCTTGATCTTGGATAAAAATAAAGATCAGTAGTCTGAGACTATCAAACAAACTGTGATTCGAAAATTCTCACTGCATCTTAGAACGATATTTGTAATTTGTTAGGAATAATTGTCTGTATAAGTGTGTGTGGGTTGCATGCATGTTATTAGGCACTTCACCACTTACACTTGTCACACTATAACACTAAAGAAGTTTTGGTAGAGAGATTCTTGACTTTAGAGTCGATGTGAAGATAAAAGGAGAAGTGGTTACAAAGCTGGGAGAACAACCTCAACATCAGAACCTTCAGAGGAGTCAGAATAATCCAAAGGAGCCGATAAACATTCTGCACTTATATTAGGTTTGTTTGTGTATTTATTTTGTTATATAGTTTGTAATTTGTTACCTCTATTTTAATGGATCTTTCTTTTGAGGTGTAGAGACCTCCGTGGATGTTTCCCCAATTGGGTGGGGTTTTACCACGTTAAAATCTTGTATTCTTGTATACTTACTCTTCCTCTCATCATCTTCTTGAGAATGTGCTGATTTAGAACCTATATAACTTTTGTTTTTCAAAATTGGTACACCTATACCTTAACTAACTCGTTCATATAATCCTTTATACACATCTTGTGTTAGCTGTTTACTTTCATTAAAGAGTTTCTTCAAAAAAAACTGTTCGAAGACATTTAAACTGTTTAATCCTGAATTAAACGACTTAAGTGGTACGTTTTTCAGTACGGGAAGTACCAACGGCACAATAATAATTGTCAATGATGTTTTAATTCCTATGGTATGCAATGTGATTGAACACGGGTCGATTAGGTTTGGTTCCATGACTAAACCAGAACCATATCCTCTATTGACCATTTTTAAAAATATAATTCCAACAAATGACAAATGCAAAAAAGAAAAGAAATAATTTAATCACTTGTTATTTCGTTGCTCTTCTTGTGTTCCAAATGATTGTTGTATTTACAGATTGTATTTTAAAGGTTGGCCTGCAAAATAATATAGACAATTAATTATTAAGTAAGAATTAATTCTTTTTAAGAATACCCAGCGTATCAAAAACTGATAAAAGTCCTTTTTGTCTTAAATTTTTAATATTAAAAGGAGTTAGTTTGTCATTAATAGTGAATATGAACTTCATAGGAAACACATAAAAAGAAGTTGAGTCTACTACATATTCATACAAACATAAATTGTCCAATGTATAAGCAATGAAATCTATACTCACGGGTTCTCTTTAAATTCTCTTAAAGACCATGTAAAAAAATAAGTTAATAGAAATTGTTTGATAGCTATAATCCAACGGGGAATTTAAAGACCCTCGGTAAGTTTAGTTATTCATAACAGTACCAACCCCATTCATGAAAATGTAATAATCAAATCCCTTATCGAAAAAATCTACAAAAGGCTCTAATATGTGCTAAATAGCCGAAACTAACCGAGTTGGGTTCCCCAAATAGTTAGGCCATTCATCTTTATCCAAAATCGTGCACAAATAATTGAATATGTTTATAAATGAAAGACACACATATTTATATAGTTTATCTATATAGGTGAGGAAAACTCAAACTTGTGCAGTAAAAGTACTTTACTCACGGATAAATCCAACCAGTTAAAAACTAAAAGATGTATAATCCATTTTTTAAGTTAAAAAGAAAGTGTACTATAATATAAAAATGAGACACCCAAAATGAGCAAACACATCTCTTTGTTTGCTAGTTACCGTCCACACAAACCGACCTTCCACGTTCATCTGCTCAAACTTGGCTTGTTACTAAATTTTCTATCCACTTTCTTCAAAGCATGAACAGGAAAAAGAGAATTAAAAAACATGAGAAAAATTAGAAACTTGACCACTCCTAAGGGAGAAATGCTGAACATCACCGGAAATGCATTATGAAATATTATCAAAATTTAAAAATATAAAAAAAAGACACGACACATACACTCACAAATGAACACAAAGTGCACGTTATTGTCATGTTGTTATACATACAGACATTGAACCAAGCAGATGGTATTCAAAATCATGTGTAGCTTGATACCTTGTTACATGAATCAACATGTCTTGTTACCAAAAGGAGTATTTTAACCCCCATAAGAAGATACAATTATGAACCCACCTGAAGAATAGTAAAACACATATCTTTAAGTTGAATAGCTTGAGCCTTGGCTGAAGGCAGAGTAACTACAAGAAAGTTGATAGTCCAGGAGTGTCAACTAGATGATAATATTACCAGCCTGTAATTTATTTTAGTCAAACATCCATTTAAATTAGAAATGACTTGTGAGAAGGGGGGAAATCAATAAGTGAAAAGAAAACCAATTTTTGAAAAAAAAAAGTAATTTTAATTCCAAACACTAGAACTAATATTTTCACTTTGACCCTTGAATGAAAGTTAATGTAAAAGACATTTAGTATTGTACATGGTTCTCCTATTATGAAGACGATCCGCAAGCTTGATGATCACCACACGTGGATCGTCAACCATGCCCAGAAGCGTCACTCGCAAATTATTTGCTTAGGATGAACAATGCAAACTATGAGGAGTACACAGAGATTATGTAGCTAAAGACATAAAAGCATATCTTCCAACAAACCCAAAATAGTAATACAAACATAAAAAAATACACAAGAACCCAGATAGTGAAAACCCCAACAAAAAGAAATTGAGGGCAAACCTGTATAACCTCTCCCAATTCACCACGAAGATAATTATTTTTCCACACAATACAGTCTACTGCCTAATTTAAGTACTAACTAACATAAATACAACAGCCTCATCCATAATATTTAGCTTAATTATGTGTCGTTTCATAGTATTGAAGTATTTAATATGCCAAACCTTGGGAGTAAGTAACTAATTAACACTACAATTAATTAACATTGCAATAATAGAAAATGAAAAGTTAAAAGCAACTGATTAACACTACAATTAAGACTTCGGCCCCTTTATCTCTAACATGGGGGATCGGAAAAGAAACTAAAGAAATGAGCATTGTCTCAACTTGGTAATAACTTAGATCGAGTTCAGGTAATGATTCTTATAGAGGTTTTCATCAACGCGGATGCACCAAATCGAGAACTAAACCCATATTTGTTTTCGTCAACACGGATGCACCAAATCGATTTCAGATCTTGCTGATAACACACCCACCAAATCGAATTTAAATCTTAGTTTTGTGAGCGGAGGTCGAGGAGAGATGAGAGGGAGAGAGAGAGAGAGAGAGAGGGAGAGAGAGAGAGAGAGAGAGCGGGGGGAGAGGATTACCTGAAATCATTGTAAGGGATATAAATCTAATATCTGTAAGCATTGGGTCAAATACAGACCTGAAAGTCTTGAGATCTGCAAAAAAAGTTTAAATAAACGAACACGTAAAGTGTTAATTCTATGATTTGAACCACAAAAGAAAAAACTAAAAAAAGCAGAGTAATATGTTAAGAGTGAGTGCACCTCAATGTTGTGGGTGGAAACAGGTCGGGGAGTTGGAGAGAGAGAGGCTCTGGGTTTGAGGAGTGTTGTGGGGAGCGGGTGTGAAACAAAGTCGGGGAGTGGCTCGAGGAAGTTCGAATAGAAAGTGGGAGAGAGAATGAGTTAGGGTTTTAGCACAGGGTTCAAAATCAAGCTGGACACTTATGATATGGTTAAATCTGAGCCGCTAGTTGATAAAGACCAAACTCATCAACTTTCAATCTCAGCCATTAGTTGGAAAACACTAAAATTCCCTCCTCCTTTATTATATATATATATATATATATATATATGTGTGTGTGTGTGTGTGTGTGTGTGTGTGTGTGTGTGTGTGTGTGTGTGTGGCACCTGACCACCACCTAACTGCCACAGTGGTGGCCAGCGACGACCAAGAAACCCAATTTAGGGTCAATTTAATACCTGCTACTAAATTCTTCCTCATATATATATATATATATGTGTGTGTGTGTGTGTGTGTGTGTGTGTGTGTGTGTGTGTGTGTGTGTGTGAATAAATTTAAACAGTTTCTGGATTGAAGTTGTAAAGAATTTCTGTTGGATTTTGTTAAAATTTTGTCCGACTCGAGTTAGACTTAGGATAAATGTTAGACATGTGAAAATAAATTGTTTCAAGTAATTTTATACATTATTTACACTCGATTGTGTATAAAATTTGTCGTAAACACTAACCCTAACACGTACGAGTAATCGTACAATTTTTTCCCAATATATTTAAACTTGTGCATTTTCTTTTTAAAAAATAATTAAATGAGGTACGATACCAAATGACTCGAGGTTATAATCCAAGACTATATTACGAGTCATAATTATTAAAATTGTGATCATGCATGTGTACTAATTTTGAAAGTGGCACGACCACTGGTTTATTGTTCGAAATAAGGACGGGAGTTTTTAATTTTATTTTGTCACGAATATTAATTTTATACTATCTAAAATTAATGTTGGTACTCGAATAAAATATATAGAGAACATCAACACTATATCGGATTATCTTGAATCAATTTTGACAATTAATATTTTGGAATCATATATCAGCACCGTGCCAGAAAAAAAGATATTTACGTTCACATAAAAAATTGTGAATTGTTGTTAACCATATATTTGACCGGATAAATAATGTTGATGTTATTCAAAATTATTTAGACAGAATCGAATCCTTTAATTCCATCTAAAGAATACATTTTATTCATGTTTATCGAACGACGTACGATATCATTAACTCAAACTATTTCTCCCAAATACCGGTATACCACTCTCATTTAAACCCTCGAGCAAAACAACTATGGAAACTGGAACACAACAAAGGAAAGATCCATGAATAACAATGAAAAGAACGTAAACACCGGTAGGTGATTCTATTTCATTATTATACCTCGAACTTATGTCTTTGACAGTACTGCTTACTATATCACTATGTGATAGCCTTGAACTCATATTCTCATTGATGAACTCTTTTATAGTTCAATTGTACCATGATTACTGATTCAATCTTTTATCTGATTAAACTCAAGCCAGCTTAACCCTGATAACTTATTTGATTTCTAGTAAATTATCCGGATTGCAGTACACCATTGTATCCTATTGAATAATGATTTAAAATGTTTTACATATTACAGTATGCCTTGCATGTCATTAAACTTTGGTTTCAATTATCTTATTTGCAGCATATCCTGCCATTTTATAACTATTATCAGTGAAACCTTTAGTAGCATACCTTATGATCTAGGGATTAGACCTGGTAAACCCGCAATAAATCTCATTAGCCTGAAGGACTCAGATGTTGAGTGCCTTGTTGTTATATTTGCTCTACGTATGAGTGCCACTCTAGCTAAGTGTGCCAGGTTTTTTTGGTTATTATCCAATTATTTGCGATTGCCTATTCAAGTGCATTTTATGCCTTGAGAAATATTATAACGGTATGACTACAAATTTGCAGCCCCTATGGACGATAATTTATGGGTTATCGTATTATAGTCTGAATCTTATTTATAACTCCATAAACACTATATCCGATTATAATCATCATATAGTTCTTTCATATATCGCATACTTCAGTATACCCCTGTTTAGTTCTGTTGATATTTCATGTTGCTGCAGATTGCCATACACTATTTTATATTTTGAGCATTTCAAATCCAGATATGCTTGTTCATGCCAAAAACTAGACAAGGTGAATTAATTGATAACAGATAAATAGAAATAAGAGAATAGAGATTTTTAAACTGGTTCGTCCTAAAGAAAGAGCCTACGTCCACTGTTGTGTATTGCCTTGGGATTATTCAATTGCCTCTCTTTTCATGTGTCCCTGTATGTAGGGTTTACAATGTATTTATATTCCTCAGGGGGTGTATAAGATATGGAATATCAAAAGATGGAATGTCTTTATATCGTAGACATTTACATCTGTACAATCATTAATATATACAACTGTTGGTGTTTTCCTGCCACGTTGGTCGGCATCCCTAGTGTTGGTCGGTATTCCTGGAGTTGGTCGATATTCCTGGAGTTCGTCGGTATTCCATTCTTAATGACTAGGGTTAATATACCACTATATAACACGTGTGAATATCTGAATGGTCCATGTAGACGAATAATTTTTTGTATCAACAGAAGCCCCCAATATTTTATGCTAGAAGTTTTTACAAGAGAATGGAGGATTTGGCTCTTAAAGTTGCTCGGGCAATAATTTTTAGACCTTGTCGATTGCCGACTTCCCCTACTTGTAAAATTTTATGGTTTAATTATGGGAATATAATGCGCATGGCATTTTTGAAATTATCCCAACTTTAACGAATCATTTTTGGGCAAATCCGTCTTTTCTGTCTTTTAGCCACCACCAGTTCAATCGACGCTGCTTTTTAATCAACACTTTTCCAGTTTTCAATGCAATCTATAAATAGCAGGAAAAGCCGCAAACTTTGCTATCTCAAATCTTCTGAGTGTTTCTGGGCTACAGTGTCTTCAACATTTCTTTTTCCTTCTCGAACGATCGTTTTCTGTTCTTCAGTTTTTGTTGAATCCTTAATTCCTGTAAGAATTCTTTCTTTTTCCTTTTATTCTTCATCATGGTTTACTCTGTTTATTCTCTTGACGAATTTATAAATAAATTTAAAATTCCCTCTTGGGTTGTTTTGGAACATGCTATTTTATATCCTGATTTTTTCTCACTAGCTAAGGGTCACTGGTTTCCATCTATTTTTATAGCTGACTGTGGGTTTTCCTTTCCTCCCAGCCCACTGTGCCTTGATTTTTTTCAATACGTTGACATTGTCCTTGCTACGGTAGCCCCCGATACTTGGAGGGTTGTAAATGGAGTATATAGTTTGAACCACATTCATGGAACCCATCTGGGGATTCCAGAAATAATATTTTATTATAAGTGGGTGACTAGTGACAACACTTTTTATTTAAAGACTAGGGTTGTAAATAAAGTGTTAGTAGTTAATCTTCCAGACTCCAATTGGGATTATTTTGAGCATGGAGTTGTTTTAAAAAATTGGCAATACGTCCCATTGAATGGAAAGGTTGAGTACCAGGGGCCTAGGCGCGCTCCTTTTGGCAATGGGATAGGTTATTTCTCATTTAACTATTTTTTCTTGTACATATACGTTTAAATGTTACACTAATTATTGCTCTGTAAATTTGCAGTTAGTAAGAAGAGAAGGTGCCCAAAGGAAAGGAAAGTGAACCTTAGGGAGTTGAAGTTTATTTGGGGACTCCATCAAATGATAGGTGAGGATCATGTCAGGTCTACATCTTATTTGCTGCAGTATAAGAACACAATCACTTGCTTTGTTGCTCATCCTACTCCTTCCCCTGTGATTGAACTTGAGCATGAACCCCCTTCCACCACCTCAGCCACTGCATCTGGCAGTGGTGACCTTACTACCCTTTTTCCCTCTTCCTTAGATTCAAATTTTCCCCTTGTCGTATCCATGGGGAAGAGGAAGATTCCCAACATTTTGGGAGACATAGATGTCAATCCTTCTTCCAAACAAGTTGATGCAAGGGTGAAAAATAAAAATAGGACTGGGAAGAAGCCCCCAACCAAGCAAACTGAAGAGAACTCCCTAAAAATAATAAATAAAGGGCTTCCTTCTAAGTTAGTAGAAGGTTCTTTTACTCATCCCGACTAACGTGAGTTGGTCGACATATCTTCTTCTGCCTCTCCAGTGGTCCCTAGCCCTGGATTGGCAAGACAATTAATAAAGTCTGGGACTTTGCCAGACCATAGGAGTGTTGTTGCTGCATTGCCTTGATCCAAGAGTTCTGACAGGGATGCTTAAACTTTGCTCTGGTATATTATTTTTGCCTTCTTTAATTGTCTATCTCTTGATTTGTTCTTCCTAATACTGAGTTTCCATATTTTTCTTGTGCATTTCCTCGTCGACTTCAATAATATGTTAGAAAAAGATGAAACTTTGAGAGCTTCTTCCTCTAGTGAAGTTGAACAGGCTTTCAATGAGCTAAAAAAGTCATTGCTTGATTCCCAACAAGCATTGGCTAATGAACAAAATAAGTGGGAAGAGAAGATGAAAGCCATTGAAGAAGCTGATAAAACTGCTCGAGGTCTTGCTGACAAACTGCAGAAAGACTTAAATGTTAAGAAAGTCAATTCTACACAGCTGCAGATAGACTTTAATTCTGAGAGAGTTAAGTCTGCTTAGCTACAGAAGGACTTGGGTGCTGAGAAGGTGAAGAGGGCTAAGGCCAGAGAGGCTGGTTTCAACGAAGGATGGGACAAATCCTTTGGAATAGCTTCTTCACAAATTGAGTTTGTGAATAAAAAGTTCTTTAAGGATAGCTGGTATGTTGCTCTAGTGGAGGTCAGCACTCCGAAGGATTTTGAGTTATTCTCGTGACATGATCCTGGAACTCCTCCAAACCTAGATGAGGAAGTTGATGATGGGGGTTCCAGTGAATCTTTGATAATGGTAGAGTCTGCTGATCAACTCCAGGATGTTGATTCTACTGCACCCTCCAAAGTTAATCATCCTCCTCCTTCAGCTCCTACTTCTTCTTCAGTTATTCATGAGGCAGATAAGAAGAAGGTGTAAAACTAAGTAGCTTTTGTTTTCCTTTTTTCAATAGTTTTACTTTTTTTCTTTTCGAAGATGTATCTGTACTTCCATTTTTATTAATGAAAAGATAGATATTTTTGTTCCTCTTCCTGTGTTTTTCAATACTTTGGACCTTGTTGATTGATGACTTTTTTCTTCTTAATAGTTTATGGATAAATTGGAATACTTCTCATCTACTGATTTTGAGCTACTCTAGAGGTGTAATAATTTTTTCAAAGCTGGTCACTTATCTCTAATTGATATCGACCTACTACCGTTGCTCTGGGAAGGGGTATCCGAGCAAGCCAAAGAGGCATATATTCATCTGAAGTGTCTTCTTGATTGTGTAGTGGCTAGCAATGTTGCCTACTATAAAATGATTGAAAAGATGCAGGAGGAGCATAAGGAAGCTAAGGCACTTTTTCAAGAGGATTATGAGAAAAAATTCCAAGCCCTTAGTGAAGGTTTGGGGATTTAAGTAAAAGTTGCATCAAGTTGATTCTTATTTTCGAAGACAAGAATTCCTACTGAAATGTGAAGTCGATGAAGCAAGGGATATTGCCAAGCTTCTAAAGGAAGAAAATAATAACTTGAGAGATGAACTTGATGCCCTGAAGTCATCCACTATTGTTGTTGCTACTATAGATGAGGGTCATTCCTTCTTGGAGAAAGAAAATGCAAGGTTGAGTGAGGAGTTGGAGGCTCTAAAGAAAATAAAACCTACTTTTTCATCCTCCCGAGCTAGAGTCAAACCTGGTAGAGGTACTAGCTGAGGTACTACAGAGGAAGTCGGGACTCAAAAGGCCCTTACTAATCATGCTGCACAATTAAAAGCTAAAGATCAAGCCATTGCTGAGATGTCCTAGAAGCTACAGACCTTATCTGAATAACTATCCCCTCAATTTCTCAATTATAAGCTAAGGATGGAGTGTTGAAGAAACTGCATTCCCAGGTTGACAGGTTAACCTTTTAATTCCATAAATAATCAAGGGAGGTCTGAATGGACGAATATAATGAATCTCTGGGGCATCTTGATGATAAACTTCAATAGGCTAAGAATGAGAGCTATCAATGGGGTTGGATAAATGCTTTGACAGTGATGAAAGTGGATCAAAACAGCTCATTGTGGGACTGGTATGATCCAGGCTTGCTTGAGCTTGATAATACTCCTTTTAAATTAAATGTCAAATGGATGCATGTTCATCGTATTCCTCAATACTTCATTTCAAACTACTTGGGAGATTATGAGCTTCATGATAAATTAGAGATCAACTGACCTCCTCACCTTCTTGATCATCCTAGTAGCAGTAATACCAAAATGCTTTGGGATTTTAACTTCATCAACTCTCCTTATACTTTAGATTATCCTCCGGCTGGAATGGACCCTGTTTCTAAAGCTGAAGGGAAATGTCCTGCAGAATGAAACTTTGTACTCTATTTTGTTAACAGAGTCATATAATTAATTTGATTTAATGAAACAAAAATTCGATCAATATATCTTGTGTTGAATGTTAATCCTTTCTTTGTCATTAGTTCTATTGATAAACTTTGATTAATTTGAGTATCAATTACTAATGAGCGCAAATGTTATATTAGCATACTTAGATTAAAATTTAAATTTAGAGATAATTAGATGAATACATTGGTTCTACTTGCATTATTAGATTAAAATCTAAATTTAGTTCTAGTTACCCATGTGTCTCCAAAGGTTTTACTAATGCACCTAAGTATTAGATTTTTGCATTAAATACTAATGGTGTGACTAGGCGTTTTTGGAATATGTTCTTACGTTCCTCTTAAGGAACCTTTGCAATTTTTTCCTGTACTTTACCCAGTAGGATAAAGATATTGTTCTATCCATATGTTTACGGACCAAGTTTCTTAAGGATTTATCATCCTGTTGACTTGGACTTCGTATATCAATGATCAAGTTTATGACTGCTCTAAGAAACTTATTTCTTTTTTCGAGTAACTTTCAGGGCAACGTTTATTGATCTGAGCAACAATTTTCTGAATCGGGCAACAAATTTGCTGACCGAATAACAATTTATTACTTTTTATCAAGCTAGTGTAGTGCATAGCATGAGTACTCCTAAAAAAATAAACAACAAAAATGGAAAGAAACTTAAGATTTTATTAATATTGAAAGTTGAAAACTGATTGCGACATCATAAATAATACTTTCGAAGATGCTCTGCATGCCATAGGTTTTTGAATTTTTCACCTTCCAAGGTTTCAATTCGATAGGTTCCAGGTCGGATCACTACTGAAACACGGTAGGGCCCATGCCAATTGACTTCAAGCATGTTATCTTTCTGCAACACTTTTCTCAACACATAATTTCCTTCCTTCAAGTTGGTTAGTTTTATCCTTTTATTGTAAAAACGTGTTGTTCTTTGCTGATAAGCCGCATTGCACACGGCACTATCTTCCCTTACTTCTTCCAGAATATCTAGACCCAACATTCTCATTAGGTCACTTACAGGAGAGTTAAAATTTAAAACTCTATGGGATGGCAGGACTAGCTCGGCAAGAATGATAGCTTTAATCCCAAATGATAACATATATGGGGATTATCCAGTTGCTATTCTCGGTGTTGTTCGGTATGCCCATAAGACAGAGTGTAGCTCGTTTATCCAAATTCCCTTGGCATCATCAAGCCTTTTCTTCAACCCATTAAGAAAGGTTATGTTCATAACTTCAGTTTGTCCATTACTCTGAGGATGTCCTGGAGCAGAATATAATTTTTGAACATTGGATTAAGCACAGTAATTTGCGAACTCGTCATTATCAAACTGTGTTTCATAGTCGGTAATGAAAGCGTAGGGCAACCCATACCTAAAAATAATCTTTTCATAAGGCATATCTGAAAAACACTGTGCTAAGGCTTAGGAGAAACGCCTCGCCTTAAGTTTTTCACGCCTTATTCTTGGTAAAACCCTTAAGACGCACTTTTTTCTAAAAACAACAATGCTTTAGTGAAACGGTATCGCCTTTTAAAGATTTTTTTTACTAACCGAACCATTATTTCATCCAAAATAATCAAATAGTATTTTAATTTGCATATTTAGACATATTTTTATGATATGTATAATTTAGTATTTTAATAGCCTTGTTATGGTTAAAAAATACTAAAATATACTAAGAAGGCCTAAACGCCTTTTCACGCCTTTTTACACCTAAGGCCCGCCTAGGCTTCTAAGGCTTAAGGCTTGGCCTCCACGCCTCGATCACGCCCCGTATTTTTTAGAACCTTGCTGAAAAGTGTGCGATTGTGTGATAATTGATTAAATTAAATTCGCAAGTTTCCAAGTACCCCTTATTTAATTTGAGTCCATAAACATGCATCTAAGGTGCGTGTGTCAATCCACAAATAAATAAAGCATATGACACAAAAATATGCTGAGACACAGATTTCAGGAAAAAACCCCTTTCGGGTAAAACCTTTATTTCACTATGAATATAGAAATCGCAACTTACAATTACATAGAGAAATATGCAATGGATCAACACGCAGCCAACCCACAAAGACACGTAGTCTTGAACTCAGCAAGAGAATACACGCAGCACCCTCCAAGGACTCGCAGCCCAAACAACAAAGGAAGAACCGCAGCTCTCCTTAATGACACGCAGCCATAAAACTTTGTAGAGACTCCCTCAGCAATGACACGCAGTCTGCGGTTGCAAATATCTCCCCACAAAGGTTGAACAGTAGCAAAGCTTGTGTTCAGGGTTCCAAAAGATTCACAAAAGTAATTTGTATTTTTGTGTGTGAATCAAAAAGATGTTTGGCACATCAAAAAATGAAGTCTTGTTGTGTTTTAACTCTTAGAAACATTTTCTCAAAGACTTGAAAAAATACACCACCGAACAAGGAATATATATAGGAAATATGAATCGGTGGTAAAAAATTTCACGGATCTGTGCGAAATTATCCAAAGAGGATCGGTCCGTTCTGGAGGCGGATCGGTCCAACCTCGAACCAGTTCGTTTTTAAAAATGGCTTCATCGGTTTGCATTCAATCCGGGGTTTACTGGTTCTGGCAAAGCGGATCGGTCCAGCATAGAGGCGGACCGGTCTGGAGGAGGATCGGTTCATTTTTAAAAGAGGCGGATCGATCCGGTTTACCAGAAAATAAAAAAACTTTTAAAAGCCTCATTTTGCTTGAAAAACTTACTTCTTATTTTTATAAAAAATCATTTTATAAAAATTTCCCAATACTAAGTATGAAACTTTAAGGGACTTAAAAACAAAACTTTACCAAATTCATTCTCGCAGAGGCTATGATGTTGAAGACGCTTTGATATTCAGATCCGTTGATGTACATGCGATCTTGAATTTCTTCAACGATGTAACGGCGTACGACATACATATTGATAATGGACAAAAATGTCCTTACAATATCTATCAAAGGCTCTCCCTCCACCCATTTTATAAAATAATCTATGGTGACCACTAAGTATTTGAATCTTCCTCGGGTGGTTGGCAGTGTCCCGACCAGGTATATACCCCACATGGAAAATGGCCATGGTGAAGTGATTGGGGTGAGAGAAGCCTGTGAAGTCTTGCGAATTATAGAAAATCTTTGACATTTATCACATTTCTTGGCAAAAGTTGCACAGTCTGCTCACATTATTGGCCAGTAATACCGTTGAGTACTGATTCTTTGCGAAGTGTTCTCTCTACTATGTGAGCTTCACATGATCCTTCATACACCTCCTGAATTAGATCTTGGACCCTTGATGGATACACACAGTGCTGCCAATTGACTGTTAATCCTCTCCTGTACAGAACACCTTTATCTAATACATACCAAGTTTCTTTTTATATTAACTTTTTTACTTCCACCATATATGCTGGTAGTGTTCCTTCTTCAATATATGCTTTTATGGGATCCATCCAAGATGGCACCATATCTATGGCAATGAAATTGATCATTAAATCTTCACTTATGCTCCTATTCGCCAAAATCTCAATAGGGATAGTTTGTTGGAGTTCAATTCTGATAGTAGAGGTTAGCCGAGCTAGGGCATCAGCTCGGGCATTTTTTAACCTTGGAATTCTATTTATCTGAGCAGCTAGAAATTTGGCAATGACTTTCATCGCCTTGGATAAATACCTGGTTATCAATTCTCTTTTGGCTCCATATAAACCCAGTGTTTGGTTTACTACCAGCTGAGAGTCACTGTGTACCACAACTTGCTCGGCGTTCAATGAGGGGGCTAAACTTAGGCCTATAATAAGAGCTTCATACTCTGCTTTATTGTTTGAAGCCTGGAATTGAAAACGTAGTGCATGATCAATATCAATACCATCAGGAGTATTAAGTATTATACATGCTCCACTGCCAGTTGAACAAGATGATCCATCAACATATAAGTTTCATATGGGGACATTATTTCCAAATGCTTGATCTGTCAAACTCCCATAGTGGAATATTTTTCTCTTTACTTCTTCATACTTCATGTTCATCTCCTGCGTTCGGGAAGAGGAGTCTGGTAGGTCTGCACTCGCTTATTCTAAAGAAAGTTCTTCAGGAGATTTCTTGGTAACATTACTTTCTCCAGATTCTTATTCTGTCTGATCACTTTGTTGCTCGAGGACCTCTGAGCAGGTGAACTCCACTATAAAATCTTCCACTACTTGGCCTTTCATCGAAGACCTTGGCTCATATATGATATCATATTCCCCTAATTCCACAGCCCGGTAAATCTACCAGATTTCTCTAGTTTATGCAAAGCCTATCATAGAGGCATATCAGTGTAAATTATAATTATAGGGGATTAGAAATAGGGTTTCATGCGTCTAGATGCTTCAACTAATGCCAATGTCAATTTCTCCAATCGAGGGTACCTAGTTTCTGCTCCTCAGAAAGCCTTACTGATATAGTATACGGGTTTTTAAACTCCATTCTCTTCTCGGGTCAATGCAGAACTTACTGCTGATTCAGAAATAGTTAAGTACATGTACAGCTTTTCACCTATGATTGGTCAGGAGAGTAATGGATGTGAACCCAAATACTTTTTTAACTCCACAAAAGCTTTTTTGCAGTCTTCTTTACATTCAAAGTTTTTTTTAGCACCTTAAAGAACGACAAGCATCTATCTGTAGCTTGGGACATGAATCTGCTCAAGGTTGTTACTCATCCAGTCAGTCTTTGAACGTCCTTCTTGCAAGTTGTAGATTGCATTTCAATTAATGCCTTGATTTTGTCTGTATTTTCTTTAATTTCCCTTTGATTCACTATATACCCGAGGAGCATTCCCTATTGCACTCCAAAAACACATTTGGTCAGCTTCAGCTTCATATGGTGCTTCTCAAGTTGATAAAAAATCTGGCTGAGGTCGGTAATGTGATCAAATACCTTTTTTCTATTTGTTAGCATATCATCTACGTAGATTTCCATATTCTTGCCTATTTGTTCCTCGAACACCTTATTAACTAGCCTTTTATATGTGGCACCTGTATATTTCAAATCAAAAGGCATAACATTATAACAGTATGTTCCTCGGGGAATGATGAAAGAAGTGTTTTCCCTGTCCTCATATTTCATTTTTATCTAGTTATAACCAGAATAAGCATCCATAAAGTTGAGTAAATCATGGCCTGATGTTGCATCCACAAGCTGATCTATCCAGGGCAAAGGAAAATGATCCTTTGGGCATGCTTTTTTTAAATCCTTGAAGTCTACACACATTCTCCACTTATTTTTTTTCTTTTTGACCATAACTACATGGGCTAACCAGTCTGGGTATTTCACGTCATTAATAAAAGCTACTTTTCGAAGCTTTTTAACTTCTTCCTGTATGTCTTGGTTCCTCTCTGGTCATCAGAAGAGTAAGATTGATTTTTTAGTGATAGTAAGGTTCCAAGAGAAGGAATACCCAGTAGAGGACCCAAATTAATAATCTAGATCAATGAAATATCTACAGAGTGATGATGAGTTTACTTAGGACCATCAAGGTCAGTAACCCGTCTATTGGATCACTGAATCCAAAGGGACATTTGGAGTACCCAACAGGGTCAAATCTACTAGGTTCGTGAGAAGGACGACCCCAACATAGCTGGTGGGGCCAAAAAAGGGGAATGATACAATGAGGTGTCTTGTGTGTAGGAGAGTAAAAATACTTGGGAGAGTCTTATCCGTAGCGAGTTAGGAGACAGGAGTGGGATGTCTAGCAAGGGAATTTGTTAGAAAAATGTTAGGTTTTGGTTAGGGCGAGGTTGTTATGTCTAATAATTATTGAGCCGGCAGTGTTATAGGCAATTGAAACTACGGGTTTATTTCCAAAATAATTTAGGCATGTTTTGTGTGACGTGAGTGAATTAAAGGAATATATTAGTACTAAATTCACGTGATAACTGGATTTAGAAGAGGTATCGTTAATATTGTTAGTATGTGTATTTTACCATGGAGTGGAGGGGTACTCTTCGGTTCCACCTGAAAGGAATGGTAGGTATATTGAGATAATGTAGTTCTTAAGGACTAGCTCCTTTGAGAGGTGATAATTGAGGTATGGTTTTATCTGGGGTACGGACGGGTTCGTAATGGAGAGCGATCACATCAAGGCTATCGCGTTTGTTGTTATAGTGCCGGATGCATATTCTCTTGAGATGTATCACCTGGAAGAGGGTTGAGCAATATCATAGCGGCAATATTATGTAAAGTAGGATTCATAGGTGTAGTTATCTAGTTATGTTGGATCCCGGTGTGTAAGACTTTTACTGATGTGATTCAAGGGATGTAGGGTAGCCGTGGAGCGGAAAGATGCAGTTAGTTATTAATACTTAGCGCTAAGGTCTTAGTGATAGTACGAATGCAGTAGTAGTATATGACTCCTTTAGAGACGCGGGAATCCATGATAGACTTGTGAGTATAGGGGCACTTTTAATATGCATTGGGGAAAAAGTTCTTTTGGGCTTTGCGAGGAAGGTTATACGAATAAGCCTGGATAAAATGTCGAAAGTGTGGAGACGACGTTGGGTTTTAGGTCATTGGATTTATTGATAATTAGCGAGCGTGTGGAGAAAATACGTTGGGTGGAAACCCACTAAGTGATGGGGCTAGTGGAGCCGAAAAGTGTTGCGAAAGAAACACTGCAAAGCTTTGGCACCACAAGTTTCTAGGTTCTGCATATTGTTATGTGTTTTGTGTGATTTATTTTAGCCATTACTTCCATCGCAAGGACCCTTAGGTATGGGACTAAGGGAGTGTTTTGAGGATCTCACATCGATAAAAAAAAGGTGGAGTAATATCGGGGAAAATCGAATAGTAATGATTAAGTCATTGGAAATATTTGGAGGATATAGCCACACCGATAATGCGGGAGGCAAAATTGAGACAAATATGGTTACGTAAGTGATGATCGGAGGTTTATGAAATTATGTAGGAGATATAGGGTGTATGGACACCTTGGGAGGATCCAGAGCCTCTACTGTGCATATACTTAGTAAATTTGGGGAGAAGACGCAAAGGCAATGATGTTGGGTATATTCCGGAGGAATGGGAATAAGTAGTCCCTCGAATTATGGAATAATTAAGCATGGGTGTGTTTGGAAGTGGCAGTGAGTGGGTCACAACCTACGGTGTGTTATCACAAGGATTCATGAGTGAGACGGGTATTAGTGGATGTGTTGGCTGTAATAGCCATAATATATATATATATATATATATATATATATATAAGTACCGTGGGATAGCGGGGATTCCTTGGTGTTAATCACATGAGGGTGGGAGTTACACGAAGAGGATGATTACATTATACGAGAGATTTCTACTTTCTAGGATTAATGAAGTAGTGTGAATATTTCTCCAAGTTTTAACTGTGTAACTATAGTTGGGGCTATAGTGAATGGCCATAGTAAAGCTGGGTGTTAGCGGTACCAGGGTATGAATTATCGTTGCTAGGTATCACCTGATATAGGGTATAGCGTATATATACGGTAATGTATGATAAAATTTGTTGCATGCTAATGTACTAATATTGTTAAAATTGAAATCCCGGAGAGTAGGGACGCCTCTGATGTGATTCCGAGTAGTTGGACTTATTGTCGAGCGAAAAGATATAGCTCGGGTTTTACTTTCGCACAAGGAAACTAGTGATAGTAAGGGCGCGGTAGTAGGTGTTTCCTTTTTACATAAGAGTGGATATGTATAACTTTATGCTGAAAGAAGGATATGGGGAATGTTATAACTGTGGGATTAAAGTTATATTACGGTTTAAGTGTTGGTAAAAGTCGAGTTTCATTTAGTGCGGTTAAATACGATCACATGATGTATGGTCGCCCTTGTTAATTAATCCAATTGTTACCAATAATTCGTGATTAAAAGTGGGGGAGGATGGGAGCAGTACCTTCCTTTGGTGGAGTTCGCGTATAACAACTCGTACCAATTTACTATAGGCATGGCCCCATTTGAGGTGTTGTACGGTAGGCCTTGTCGCTCACTATCTTGTTGGTTGGAGGTGGGGGACAACAAACTTTTGGGGCCAGAGATGATTCGGGATATGTTCGTTAAGATTGAGTTAATTCAGGGGCGTATCCGTGTAGCCCAAGTTATACAAAAGAGCTACGCGGATGCAAATCGGAACCATGTAAAGTTAGAGATCGTGGATAAGGTGTTAGTGCGGGTATCCCCTATGAAAGGGGTGATGAGATTTGGCAAAAAAAAAAGGGAAGTTAGCGCCAAGGTATGTGCACCCTTTCCCCATCATTGAGAGAGTTGGACCGATAGCATACTACTTGGGTTTGTCCGATCATCTTCAGCATATCCACGATGTATTTCTTGTTGCGTTGTTGAAGAAATATAGGAGTAGTCCAAGGGAATTTCGGCATGTCCCTCTTGAGGAAATAGATTTGTAGCCTGATATTTCTTATGAGGAGATGCCACTAGAAATTTTAGATCGCAATAAGTGAAAGTTACGACCAAAAGTAGTACCGCTTGTCCGGGTTCAGTGGGGTCACCATAGTGCCGACGAGTCCACTCAGGAGTGTGAGGAGGATATGCAGGAATAGTATCCAAAGCTATTTACTGCAGGTACGTTCGATTTTCAGGGACGAAATTCCCTTGTAAGGGGGGAAGTATATAACACCTCGTAATTTCTAGGTTATTATTTTAATTAGTTAATTCAGTAATTAGTAATTAACTTGTGTCGTAAATTAATGAATATTAATTAATGAGAATATTTAAAAGTGAATATACTTAAATAAGTTAACGGGTGAGAGTTAATTTTAGAAATTTATTGTGGATGGCGATTTTAAGCACGCGGTTGAGTCCAGTAGGGTCGAAATAGCCCGAAATGAGTAGTTATATGCATATATTGGGTGTCGGGGCCTAATTAGTCATATTTGAGCTCCATATAAAGAGTATAGGCCCTTTTTATAGGCCCCTTAGGCCCAAAAATGTGAATAGGGTTTTTAACCCCAAATATGTTAGGCAACTAAAATCACATTAGAACCAAAAGGGGGAAAAGCTTAAGGGGAGAGCCAAAGAAAAGAGGAACTTAGGAATCTTGGAGAGATGGATTCAATTGCAATTCAACACCTTCATTCAAAGCCTTGGATCTTCATTTTGAGGCAAGTGGTTTAAATTTTGATTATTAAATTGCATCTATCTTTTCATATTAAAAGAGGTGGAATTCAATTAAATTCTAGGGTTTGTTCTTGAGCAATTTGGGGATTTCCTTTTAATGCGAGTTATAAATCTATATGGGTTTTAACAGCTGATGAAATTGATGATTGAATTGATGAAATTGTTAGGGATAGATTTTTTGTAACAAAATAATGGATTAGCGTGAATCTGGGATGATTTAATGCAGAAATTTGTATAGAACAGAGGTTGAAATTTGTTAATGGCGGACTAGGTTTTTAGCAGAATAGAGAGAGAGGAGAAATACCAGGGTCGTTTGAATGACCTGGTATTTCATTCTAATGATATCCATTGTCGTTCGAACGACAAGGCTCTTGGTTCGAACCATCTCTTATGTTTTCCAGATTTCTGCAATTCCCCTTATTCAGACCTGTTGTGTTGGAGATGTACAGTTGCTGCCCTAACTGAATTATGAAATTGAGTATTGAATTAAGGTTAATTTGGGAATACCTAACCTTAATTAGACTTGATTGCATGAAATTGGAGATTTAAGTTTATGATTTAGCATATTGTAACCTTATTGCTTAAGTGATTAGACTCGATTGCATGAAATTGAAAGCGACTTGAAACTATTGATTTTCGGGTCGAGGGATCGAGAGTCCGGGTATACTTGAAAGGGTTATGCCAAAATAATGGGAATTAATTAGTGTATAATTAATTAAAATGAAGTTGGACCATAGACTTAAATGTTTTAGGCTTGGGTATGGGCATAATACTTCGATAGCCTGGATTTCTATATATATGTCGATGAGTAGTACATATATGATTTATATATATATATATATATATATGTGTGTGTGTGTGTGTGTGAATAATATGTATATATAGTAAAGACATACCAATATTAATGCTATCATAGAAGGTTGCGCGATGTGGGTGATCCCCCTGACTAGCGAATGCAGGGTGCATATATTCCCCAGGCCATAGGGTCTTTTATTAGGGGTGGGGTCGTTACGGTATCAAGCGGACACTCTCGGGGGGAACTATGGTCGCCTCCTATGCATTCGGTGATAGCATTTATATTCGACATGTGTGTGAATGTTGAGATATGATATATATATATATATATATATATATATATATATATATATATATATATATATATATATATATATATATATATATATACATGGTGTGAAATGTATAGATAAAATAACTTGTGAAATGGTTATACGGTATCAAGTCGGATATGGATATAAAAAAGTTAGTGTGAAATATAACTTAAAACTCGTATACCTAATGTGAATTATATAAGGATATAACTCGTGAGAATGTTGTATGGCATTCAATGGGAAATGATTTAAACAAGTTATTGTGATTAATAACCTATAAAATGTATACTATACTCACTTGGGTTGGAATAGTGGAAATAGTAAGATATATGAGACAAGACTAGTTACGGAGGATTAGGTAGATGGGTCGCATATAGTTTCGTTAGGCGTGCACATTAGTTGAGGGGTGAGGTATACTCAAGGGAGTGCGCAACACTAATTTAAATATGAAGAGCATTTGCATTTTTACCTCTTGCATTTAAATACGCTTACTAAATATTTTAAAATATTTTGGGTTCTAACCCTTGCTATAAAATATTTTCAAAAAACCTTTTAAGTGTCCTACCACAGGGGCACTAGTCTTGATCCTTCCTACAGGGTGCACAGCTGCAACTTATGTGGATTGTTGTGGGATCTTTGTGTAGATGCTTGTTTCATTCTATCTTTAGATAGGGACTTTTTACGTTGTATTATTGGGCTGGTACTTTTATATTCAGTCTTGGCATGTATCGGAATTCTTTTGTACTTGCACTTTGTGGATTGCTTGTAGTCGATGTTGCTCGACAAACTCTTGTACTTATTTTGTGGCATGTTTAGTTTCCTTCTTGTATTAGTTAATTTGGATTCCAAGTATGTTGGTTGGGTTTGATTTAATTCATAAGATAAAATTTAACATCATCTTAATTTAAGACTAGGTGATTAGCAATTAAAAAGTTTTTCGACACTGATACTAAGAATGAACCAGATGAGATTCATGTTTAATTAGGTATAGGACTGATCACTCGATATTTTATTAAGCGGGGTGTCACAAATGGTATCGGAGCATCAGGTTCTAGTGTCTTTAGGATCAGTGCGGTTTTTCACGTTTCAGCGTAACGTTCTTTGATATAGAACCTTATTATAGGATTGTTGTATCATGTTATCATAGGTGTACATCTGGATTTCATTTATATGATTTGGTATTTGTATTATGTTATTAGGTTTTATAACATTAGGTAACTCCTCTCTCTCTCTCTCTCTCTCTCTCTCTCTCTCTCTATATATATATATATATATATATATATATATATATATATATATATATATATATATATATATATATATACCAATGTTTCTTGATCTTTGTTATTTCTAATCACATTTTTACATTTCTCCTTCATTTTTGTGCAAATGCATCCCTCCAGGTGCATGTTTATTTGGTTTGGATAATCTTAAATCCATCCCTCATTTACAAGGTATAAGCTGCGTTTTTGGAATTTGGAACTATGGATTCTTTTATATAACATATCTTAAAAGCCAGATATGATATGACCTATTGGGTTTATTTAATTTGAGCTAAAAGTGTGGTTACATATGATGTTTTCATATATTATTTTTTACTTAGGCTGATGTGAACGTTTTTGTAATTCTATCAAATGATGGGTTAAAGATGTTGGCCAGATGGTTGACAAAAGGCTTCAGTGAGCATTATTCTTCTTTATTGGGTATTTATTGGCAATGAAATTTATCATATGAATACGCTTTGTCCATGAAATTTGTTTTATGTTCCAGCTTATAAGCTTGGTGTAGTTTGAACTAAGTTATTTCTTGTGTTTGAAATTTATTTTATTTTTGTCCTTTTTTTCTGTTTGTGGCTTTTAAAGTTAAGATATAATTTTTTTATGTGTCTCACCTTATGAGCATTGTGAACTACCTCTTTTTCTTGGGTTTGAAATTTGATTTTATGCCATGCATATTTTGTCCTCTGAAACCCAGGTATGATTTTTTTTTTTGGAAGATGTCTATTATTTTTATTTTCCTTTTCTTAGTTATACCTAAATTTTTAGTTTTAATCCCTACACACGATTTTGTGATTCATTGTCTAATTTACTATTGCAATTGTTATTTTGTGTTTTTGCAGTTCATAGTTGTAAACGTTAACTCTTGAGAACACCAGGTGTGTTTTTGCATTCTTGGTTGGTTTGTTATATCACCAATTTTTCTTAAAGTTGGGTAGATGTGAATATAAATGGTTTAAGTTGCCACTTCCAAGTCTTCAAGTGCCATTTTCATGCAATTCTATGTATACGCGTTTATGCAGTTCTATTATTAGTATTATGTAAGAGGGCAAGTTAGACTGCTTGAATTATACACTACACTGATAATGGTTTCCAGTTGCTATGTTTTTTCATGTTTAATTTTAATTCATTTTAATGATTCTAAACTACACTGATTGTTCATATTTATATCTTTCAGGTGGTGGTCCAAGACCAAGCAAACTTAACATTATCTTTAACTTACCATAATCTACTTTTCCTATTTTCAGTTTTCATATTTTATAAGGTTGTTAGGTTCAGTTATGTTTTCATTTTATTTTTCTTTATTTTTGTGAAAAGAACATATCTGAATATTTCCATTTTTTCATGTTAACTTACCACCTAATCTGTTTTGTTATTTTCTTCTTTCTCAATTTCATTAATGGGGTATTGTGGCTTACGTTGGGTGAATTTTAAACATTCATGCTATTGAAGTTTTTTTGTTGTTGTTCATGTTATTTTCCATTTTTTATGAATATAATTAATATATTTTATGCTTATACAGTATGTGTACCAACTTAACAATGAGAGCATTGATAGATAGAATTACACGGAACATTGACTTATCATCCTAAAACCTATGTGCATTTTTTGACCATTTGATTGTGAAGATGATCTGTGATTTTTGTTGTTGCAATTGAGACAGGTGTCGTTGATGTATGCATAAATATTTGTAGATTGAACCCAATATTTGGAGTAAAATATTTTTTACATATATTATGTTTTGTGTAGATTGGTTTTGATTACAAATTTGGTTTGTGTTATGTAATGTTAGGTGTAACAAGAGGTTACATTCTGTGTTCTGTATACGAATTTTTTCTTCCGCTTTAATCAGGCATGAAGAGTTTTTCTTTTGTTAAGGATGTAGTTGTTTCATAATGTTGGACTTGAAGATCTGACCAAAGGTGAATTGATTTGTTCGGCTTCAATTTCTCGGACTCTTACTTTACCCACAAAGACAAGGCACATGAGCATCTTTACTAATCCTGAGGGATATGTTTTAGTATGCCATGTTACTTTTATAGTTAGTTCTTTATTTGAGTATTTTAATTTTTTTTAATAAATATTATAGTATGCCCGCACATCGCACAGGCTACATGATATATATATATATATATAATATGGAGACATTTTCTCATTTCATGCCCATGCATGAAATGTCATGATAAAAGCAATTTATTTTTTTGATTAAATTATTTATTTTTATTTTTTTAAAATTATGGGTTGGGTTTTAATTTTTTTTATTTTTTTATTTTTATTTTTAATTTTTTTTTATCATGGCCTAGTTTTCATCACGGGGGCAAATTTATCGCCGTGCCATCGGCACGGGCATCCGCTAGTATATATATGTGAATAAAACTATGCTGACGCACTTTTCTACCCTTTTCTCATACACAGTGCACTAAAATCTTGTATTTTGTTATTTTGGGTCCCGTCAGGGCATAAGGTACAAGCTTTCATTGCCTTGTCTTATTTGTTGGGTATGAAAGTGGGTATATATATATATATATATATATATATATATATATATATAGAGAGAGAGAGAGAGAGAGAGAGGCAGGCTCATGTGCACACTAAGTTTGTACATGTGCTGGTGCACACCAATTTTTTAAAAATATTTAAAAAAATATTATTGAGTTGATTTTTTTATGTGATATTTAAACATTTCAACGGACCCATATAAAAAAAATCAGTTCAAAAAAACTTTTTTTGCTATTTTTAAAAAATCGGTCAAACTTTCGCACCTTTTAAAGTGCTTAAAAAAATCGAAAGTTTGACCGATATTTTAAAAATAGCAAAAAAAAAAAAATTACTTGATTTTTTTTATATTGGTTCATTAAAATGAATCACATAAAAAAATTAGCTCAAAAATAATTTTTTTACTATTTTAAAAAAATATTGTATAAATTTAGTGTGCAAACTTAATATGCACAGGAATATGTTTATATATATTATGTGATGGCCTTTAGTAAGAACAATTATTGTTTTTCTTATAATATTTTGGGTTGCTACTGTGGACGAAAAGATGAAAAAGATGTAAAACGAACCTTTGTGAACAAGAAAAGAGAATGTACATTGAAGTAAGGCAATTCATAATCAATGAAGATATGCTTCCTTCTACTAGACATTATGAAATTGGAGGGAGGACAAAAACAACACAAAAGTAATTAGGAAGATAACCAAACCATGACACTTCCTTTTTCCCAAACTTATCAGTCTAAGCAGAATCAGATTCTTAAACGAAGGAAAAGAATTTCCAAATGAAAATCCAAAGGTTGAAATATAAACCAAACTTTTGCCTTTTCATCTGCAAAATTCCATCAATACCTTTTTCCATCTACCTTTTTTTTTTGTCACCCAACAATTATTGTTCTAGAATCACACAAGTTCTCAAGGTCATGTCAGGACCGGTAAGTACTTTAAAAGCATATTAGCATCTTTATTGTAACTCAATTTTGATGATGACAAACCATTAGGGCGGGTTTGGATGTCCTAAAAATATGAAATCAATTGATATATTTACTTTGGTCATAGAAGTGGCCAAACCGCGTGTGCAGTCATATTTTCTGTTTTATATCATAGAATTCCACTAACAATTGTCTGAGATAGGAAAATGAAATGATTTCAACATTAGGGAAGTTCACATGAGATAAGAAAATGAGGTTTCTAATTCTGTTAGTAAAATGGCAGACTTATTGCATGGTGATGAGGGTCAACGTGGACTGCAATTCTTGTTGCAAGAAAATGAGGAGAATCCTCTTAAATATGAAAGGTATTGCTTTTGTCACCAACCCCCAACACCCTCACCCCCACCCCCCACCACCCCACCACCCTTCTCCTCTCCTATAAAAAAACAAATTAAAGGATATTGAGTTCAAATTTGTTTCCCTATTGAAAATATAATTTTTTTTCTCCATATCGGTTAATTTAAAAAAAAAACATTTTGGATATTTGTTTCAAACGCGACTGGAAACAAGGAGAAAACAAAGGTGAAAGGTATGAAAATGAAAAACTAAAATTAGGGAAATATCTTTTCCTTTTTTTGTGTGTGAAATGAAATGTAAACGTTTCCTCACTTAACGTTCTTGTTTATTTGTGTTTGCAACCGATTGATTGTAGGAATAGAGACACACTTGATAGAGAAGCAACACCTGAGGGTAAGCGTCTATGGCAAATTCCATCCAGCAGATGTGGCGATAAAGATTAGGAAGAAGATGAACCGTAGAGTTGAAATTCTCGAAATTCAAGAGTTTGAACAACAGCCCCAAGTCACAGACCAAGTTTTACAACATGTCTAGCGTGCTTGTTAAAAAAATTGTCTAGCTTACACATTTTAGAGTTTATAATCTTTTTACTTTCAGAAGCAAGAACTAATTTGGGGGTTAATGTTTGCTTCAGAAACATTGTAGGATGTAATGTAAATATAAAGACCAGAACTGTGTTTATTTATTCTGCAGTTTCAAAGGACCTTTCGATTTCACTGAAACACCAAATGATTTATGTTTTGCTTAGCTTCTCTTTTGGCTTAACCAAGAGTGATGTTTCTTACAGCATATGGGCAAAATGATACATTTCTTCCATGATACTATGAATTTTATAAAATCAACTGGCAAGTCTGTCTAAGAAAATTAATTGGCTTATTTAGGGTTTGGCCCCCGTTCATTCTTTGATATTGACTTTAGCCCCCAACATTTACTTAATAGAATCGGACCTCCAAAATGATTTTTAACGACGGAAAAAGGGGTGTATTATGTAAACTCCTTTATTCTTTATATAGCCCCCACTATCATGTTTGTTAACTTTCAACGAAGAAGTATGTTAAATTACGTGACATCCCTCGTTTAACACCCTGATAGCACAATAGCAACAATACTCAACTACCTAACAAATAGGACTCAGCGTAAACACCCGAATCATTTGATTGTTAAACAACAGCAAAGAAGAAAAGGAGGAGGAGGAGGAGGAAACTAGACTTAGGTTGCGTTTGTTTTTTCATCTGAATCTGAAATCGGAAGACTGAATCTGAAGTCTGAAATCTGAATCTGAAAAATATGTTTGTTTTTATGTCTTAATGTATCTCTGAATGGATGTATTTAGACTAATTCAGACTTCAAATTCATACTTCAGATGTAACTCTACCTCTTAATCATTAAGAGCTAAATATAGTCGTTAGCCTCTTAATCATTTAAAAAATAAACACTTTTTGGTACCTCTTATATCTGAATGGTTCAAATTCAGACTTAAGAGGTAAAAACAAACACCTTACACAAGTCGGGTTTGAAAAAGAAAGACACAAACTTCATTGAATCTTTTAAGTTTTTCTAATCGATCATAAAGTGCAAAAGTGTTATTTATGCATCATAAACTATGTTTGATAAGAAGATTAAAATTGCAAATATATTTTTATGATGAATTAGAATACTTAGGGTGTTATTTTTTTGTGTGTGGAGAAGGTTGGGAATGGATATGGACAAAGATAGATGAGAGATAAATAAATGGATGAAGGTGTGTGTGAAATGGATGGAAGGTTTCGGATGGAGATGGTGTCTCAAGTGAAGTGTAGGTTATGTCTCAAATGGTTTTCAATCTTTTTATTCTATGCACACATGAGATGGGGTGTTATAATGAAATTTGATCCCATGTATGTCGTCTTTCAAAAGAGTGGGGGTTATATAAAGAATATTAGTGTTTATATAAAACCATCTCGGAAAAATTGTCGCAAAAAAAACTTGGTAAAAAAATTTGTGACATTTTTTTCGTCGGAGGGCCAAACTCCAAAAATATAAATTGTGGCGGTCAAACTCAATTAGAAAGAATTAATGGAGAGCACAGCCAAAATTCCAAATAATTTTAATGTTAACGATGTGTTTGGCTCATACAAAAGCGCACAAAACACATAACATGTTTAAAATATGACGTAAAATATATATGAAAGAAAAATCATGAACTAAGAAAAGATGTAAGAGATAAAAGAGTCATAAACACTAGTGCATCGAAACTTACATAGTTCAACATATAAATTTGCTTACATCCACGACCACTATTTTTGAAAGACAATACCATGTACAATAGAGAAGTTCTCAAAGATAAATAGCATCCTCGTCTCCTTATCTTATACCCACATAACCATTATACACACTATGCTTACCCAAATAAACAAATGTTAAGACCAATTTCATGTTCACACTCACCACCCCCAACCTAGGTAGCCTCAATAGTCCGCCCCATACCGATATCGGAGAAGTATCGGATACTAATATTTGTTCGATACACCCCTATACGTATTGGATATGCCCCAAAAGTATCCAATTTTTTTAAATATCTTTATTAAACTAATACGCAGCGATACATGGGAGGTAGGGATTACGGTTACAACGAGGTTTTTTCGTAATGTTTAAAAGTCAAATATTTACTTTTTGAAAGTTGTCTAAGATAAAAGACAAAATAAAACTTTTAAAACATTATTTTACCAATGACAGTCTAAAACATTGAAAGAAAAAAAGAAATAGTTTTTTTTATTCAATCGATTTGATTTTTTTTTTGGAAGTATGTTCGGTAAAATATATCTTTTTCTTTTCTTATCTCATGCTATAAATCGGTTGAATTCTTTCATTCTTTGAATGTATGGTGAATCTTAATTTGTTCTTTTTTTTTATGCATGTTTAGTGACTTGAATGTTTTTTAGTTATCTTATTTATGAATTTATAAATTAGTATAAAAATATATTATATTATTTTTTTCTTAACGTATACCTATAGTACCATATCCTAATTTTTTTTAGCTTTTTCATATCCTTCTTCCCATATAGTGCTACTACAATATTCATATATGTATTCATGCGTCTTAGCCCTCAATCGCCTTAATGAAATGATTGGGAAAAAAATAATCACCCTTCATCCCATGCCAACCTTTAGAATGGGCTTACATATCTCTTCACGTGTGTTTAAAATTCACGGTTCAACCTCATTTTATAAGGATTACATTCTTCTTAAAATCTAATTTGTAACTTAGTTCGTATTAGAATATACTTTTACTGCTCCACCGCATTGATTGCATTACCTCGCCAATATTGCCATCAATTAGTAAGATACAAATTGTTTCTTGAGCCTTGCATGTGCAGTATTCGAAATTTAAATTCTACTTGGTTACCAACTTAATTTACCAAAATGAATCATATCATTCGTATGACACAAACATCTTGGATGCCACTTTCGTGTATATGAACCATTCAACCGAGGTTAGGGGAGAATAACTTCATGACCAAGTAAAATTTTAATTTGGAGTCACTGTTATTCAAATCTCCTTACGACTCAAATTCATTTGTTTGACTACACTCATCCACTCTGAAAAGGTATTTCACTTCAATCCCTTCTCTCGCATGACTTTTTATAATCGTTATATGCCATTGAATTATACACCCGGCCATCAAGTGTAAATGGGAAATACCTTATTCTTATGTGAACATATTTACCAATAAACGACTGAGATCAAACCAAACAATCTTAAACAATCACACGCTCCATGAATTAGGACCATATAACATCATGTGAAATATAAAGTCCCCTTGGAATGTTTAAACCTTAGAATCCATTCCTTTTATATAGTGTGAAACTATCTCAAAAATTTAAAATATAATGTTACCATCTGAGGTATGATTTGAGTCACCACTTCTCTCAATATCAAACAATGAATTACCACAATATTAGCATGTGTAAACTATTTTTTCCCTCGATGTATTCTTACTGGGTGTGACAAGGTGAAGACTCTACTCGAGAGAAATGTAACCCACGGATGGCCATCACAGCAAATTAACTTCATTTGATGTATTCACAATACTCATTAACTAACATCAAGGTTTGTGTGGGAATAATCAATGAAAATCCGACAGGGTGGTCAAATTATATGTATAGTTGGTAGACTAAGTCACACACACACCAAATCCAATTCCTTCCAAATTTTATCTTGATTAACTGAGGTGAACTTGCAAGATACTTTGAATCTAAATGAAAACAACCCACGACTAACCAAATAGATTACATAAGATGAAGAAAAATCCCTTTCGGGCAAAACTTATAATTAGCACTATTTCCAACAAGGCAAACATACATAGACTTTCAAAGACTTAGAGATCTACTAATTTACACAATAATTTCTTCAAGTTATCCACAACAAGTAATGTAGATCCACCACCATCCCATAGCAAGCTTCATCTTTCTCGGTATCCACTGATGAGCCTCTAGAATCGATATACCTTTCTTCTTTAGCCATATAGAATAAACTACTCAAGGTTAACAGTAGAGTATCACTCTACATCGGTATGAACATGGAATGGCGTTCTTGTAGGGTTTGACAAAGTTCAACAAATCATTAAAGGGGTTTGATTTGGAAAAGAAAAGTGCTTTACATAAATTAGGGTTTGGAGACCTTTTGGATATGCATCGAATGGCAAATCTCACCAAAAGTTGTGATAAAAACTGATCCCAAGACCCCATTTTATAGAAAACACAATTTTTGAGGTGGTACAAAATTCGAGAAAAGACGTTCGAACGAAAACTGGACTTTGTTCGAACGAAAATAGCATCTCGTTCGAACAAAGGTAAAATTCATTCGAACGAAGAGCCAATCTCGTTCGAATGAGATTCGAACATATAAGGTTTTGTAAATAGACCAAACCCCGTTTGATGTTCATTGGAAGTCCGTTTGAACGAACTCTCATTCTCGTTCTAATGAATGCCTAAAGTCATTTGAACGATCATAAAAAAAATCTTTTGAAAAAAAATTTTAAGAACATGCTTCAAACAAATTATAAAAACATCCCTGAATAAATTTTATATACATAAATGAAAACCATATACCTTCCCGATCAATATAGAGATGATTTCAACGCATTCGATCTTCGATTGTTGCTCGATCACTAACTTGTCTTCACTTTGAAAACTTTGAGAAGTACATGATGATGAAGTTGTAACGATATACAATAAATTAAAATATATATTGAGCAAATATAAAATGTGTTCTTACAAATCTCCCCCTGTGGCTATTTTGGTACAAAATACAAATCAAAAACAAAATCCCTAAGACAAGTACAACTAATGCCCTCCTAAACCCAAAAAGGAAAAGACATTTGTTGAATTGTCTTCAGCTGGGAGTCTTCATCGTGTAGTCCATGAAATCATCAAGACGAAAAATACCTACACACATTAAGCAAAAGAAATAGTGACGTGATGCATGGAGTATCAATAAGAAAGAAAAAACTCAATATGTTCTCCCCCTTTTGTCCGTAATAGACAAAAGGGTTATAAAAAATCATGCAACGTTAGCATCACGTGAAACCAAATTGAAATATCATCACAAAGACAAACAATTAATCATATGCTATGAGAATTTAATGAAGCAACCAACGTTTTTTTTAAAATTCAATTTTTTTGGTATATAAAAAGTACATATGTAAAAAAGGTACATATAAGTACATATACAAATAGTCACGCCATATAGTAGCACAAAAATATCCGAATCATGAAAATGGAATTAAATTTTGTGAACTTAAATCATGGGAAAATCAACGTAGGCATACGAAGCAAAGGTGAACAAAGTCAAAGAAATACTCCTAATGAAAGAACTCAATTTCAACCTTAGGTGTAAGAATGTTGAACAAAGTGAAATTGACTCTACTTATGAAAAATGCCATGAATTTTAATGCTTCTCAAATAAATAACTCCAAACTATTTAGTGTTTTTTAAGAAAAGTCGTTGTGCAAACATATTGATCTTCAACTTATAACACGCTCCAAATCTCACATTTTAACCATACACTTTCAAAATTTTTGAATGAATCATAATTCTTATGATAGTGAAGCATTAATGAAATAAAAACTTGGCCTTGGCACTTCTATTTTTATGTGCCAAAATAATCTCTTAGGCTCTTGCCAATGGTAGACTTTAATGTAAAGAAGATTTCTTCTTTCTTAGACCTTTTCCATTTCTTTTAAATAAAAACAAATTTTTCAGGAAAAGAAATTCGGACAACGGTTCTAACAAGCACAATTTGTTCCTTGTACATTTCATTCGTTATTAAAACCTATTGAGATGAGAACACCGCATTCGACATATGACAAATAAGTACAATGTTCAAAAAGTTCGTGCATGTGTGCAATAAAGACGATAATTAGTCTCTCGTGGAGGAAGTAATCATCAAATATCAACGAAATGCTAAATACACTAAAGGAACGACAACAAGTACCAAAACATCATGAATAAGTCACATGAATGGATGGAATGTAATTAGGATTTGAATATCTTAAATGCACATCCAAATGTGGGGTAAAAAAAATACAAAAATCTATTTGAATTTTCAAAAATTTATCAAAAATAAAATCTTTTCGAAAATTGTAAAACTTTTTTGAAAAGAAAATAATTTTTTTTTGAATTTTTCATAAATATAAACATAGAAATACAATCTAGTAATAAAGATAAAGATAGTAATATGATAATCACACTATACTAGATATAAAACCCAAACTCAATCAATGGCATAATTACCCAAAGACTTCCTAAGATCCTCAAATCTAGGTGCATCTAAAGGTTTAGTGTAAATATCGACTAATTGATGTTCGGTACTTTCAAAACTAAAGGAAACTGTTTACTCCTCAATAAGATCACGAATGAAATGTTCAAGAATCCTAATATGTTTCGTATGAGAATGTTGAACCGGATTGCGAGAAACAACACTTGATTATCATAAGAAATAGTCATTGTGCCTCGGGTAATCCCATAATCTTCCAACGTTTGCTTCATCAATAAGAGTTGTGTGCAACATCTTTCGTCGGCGATGTACTCGGCCTCTCCATCGTGGATAAAAAAATGGATTTTATCTTCTCATTTAACCAAGAGACAAGAGCACTCCCAATGTAAAAGCATCCACCTGAGGTGCTTTTACAACCATCAACATCCCCGTCCTAATCGGCATCCTAATAAGCCGACAAACCATTTTCGGTATCAAAGGAATTCCATATACCATAAGAAAGAGTGTCTCTTAAGTATTTGATGGTAAGTTTAAGATAAAGTAAGTGAGACACTTTTGGGGACGCTTGATAATGTGCACAAACTCCAATGCTAAAGGCAATATTGGGACGGCAAGTAGTCAAGTAGAGAAGACTACCTAGCACACTCCTTCTCTATGCCTTGGCCTAAAGTATCTTTGTTAAGCTTAGTTGAAGAACTCATGGGTATGCGTGAGTTCTTAGCGCTGTCTAAACCAAAAAATTTCACTAGGTCCCTATCATATTTTTATTGAGATATAAATATCTCATTATCACGTTAACGCACTTGGAGAACTAAGAAAAACGTGAGTTCACCACCCATGTTCATCTCAAACTCACTCTTCATCTCCTCCTCAAAGGTGTGAGCATGTTAGGAACACGTGAATCTCAAAACTATATCGTTCATATAGACTTGGGCAACCAAGATAGCACTTTATTTGTTCTAAAAAAATAACGTCATATCAACTCCCCCTTTCTTGAAGCCACGGACTAAGAGATAAGAAGTTAGCCTTTCGTACCAATCACGGGGTGCTTGCTTCAAACCATACAAGGACTTATTTAGATAAAAAAAAAATGAGTCTTGGGTGCTTTGTGTCTTTAATCCCCTTTGGTTGTTAAACATACACTTCCTCCTGAAGAATGCCAATAAGGAAGTCACTTTTGACATCCATTTGTTATAACTTGAACTGACGATGACATGCTATGTGTAACCTTAAGAGCCCAACCTAGTCTTATTGCGAACAATGGTACCATCTCATCCATCTTGTTCTTGTACAGCCACATGGTACCAATGATATTAGTCTCGCTAGCTTAGGGTACTAATTCCCAGACATCGTTCTTCAAAAATTGAAGCAACTCATCTTGCATAGAACATATCAAAGGCTCATCTTTGAGTGCTTCCTTCACATTCATATAACACCCCGTAGTTTTAGACCGTTTATTTTAAACTGTCGTAATAAAAAGTCAAAAAAAAATAATTAGATTATTTTTGGCATTTATAATGTTGTTTTTATTATTAAGAAAATGGAATTTTTATCGAAATTGAAATCGGGTTCAAAATCGGAGAGTTTTACATTTTATAAAAATAAGGAAATTTTGGATTTGTACAGAAGTCTGAACCGGTCCAGATTTTTTGACGACCCGATTCATTTTTTCTGCGGGTCAAAATAAAACTCTTTTATTTTTAGAGTTTGTTTAGGAGTCAAACACTTTTTAGTTATAAATAAGCTCTGGTTTAGGGTTTTCAAAACACATTTTAGCCTCCTCCAAAATTAGTAGCCTCCCACAAATTGTCTTCTCTTTTCCTCAAAAACTAAACCCATTTAATAACTTTATACTTAAGATTTGAAGAATTAAACCAAAATTTCTCAAGATCATCCAAGAACATGTTTTTGTTATTTTCTCATGAGGGACGCAACCATTTAATCAGATTTTTTAAACGACTCTTTTACAGGCACGAATACTTCTATAGTTTCCCATTAGTATTATGCGTTTTAAATGTTTTCTAAACACAAATGGTCATTATTTTCCTAAAATCAGTTGGAGAAACTAATTAGGGAAAGTGAAACTAAATTTGGAACTATTTTTATTCAAATCTTTAATACGAATTAAGACTCAGAACCCTTCTATGTTTAAGTTAGAGGTTAGGCTCTTGTTAGAATATATGGACGCTCGCATGTTAAAATAAATCGTTTGAATTTTATAAATGGAATTGGACTCGTAAAATCATGTTATTGATGTGTTGCTTGTAGAATATAAATATATTATTGTATGCCCCCAAAATATGCATGTTAGTGGCAATTATATAAGTTGTTGTAAAATGAATTTGTTTAATTAATATCAAAATTAAACGGACATAATTTTGATAGATAGAAATCTTTTGATGGAATTAATGATTCGTTGTGATAGGATAAAAATATATGTTTTATGTGATCGTTAATTATGTTAATATTCAATGATGTGGGGTCGATGGAATCATTGTGGAAGATATTGCTCTCGCCTTATTTTAGGTTGCTTGCTAGGTATGGAAATAGTAGGTAAGCATTATTTGTTATTAACGCTTTCTAGGTAAGGGACTAGATAGTGTGGGTTTTTACATATTGATAACTCCGGGGTGGGGATGAAATTTTACGTCGTTTATGTTGGATCGTTAGCCTAGGTGCGAGGCTAGGTAGTATCTCCTGGTAGGTAATATTCCTAGATGATAAGCTAGGACACACTTGTGTTTTGGAGACCTCTAGGTATGGGACTAGGGGTGGTGTGAGGATTTATGCTCGATTAAAGGATGGGGCTGATTGAAAATAATGAGAAAATGGAAAAAAAATTAATAACTAATGCCTAAGATAATAAAGTGGTATTAAAATTAATTTCCATTGTGAGTATGTGCAGAACTAACAATAATTAGGTTTACTGGCTATAGCGACGTGGATTTGTGTTGGCATCACTAGTAAGTGAGGGGCTAATGATAATTGGACTGACTGGTTATAGTAATGTGTTGTGTGTGAAACCTCACGAGTATGTGCGGGGATAATGAAATTGCGATGGCTGGCTATAGTGAGGGGAATAGGTGTGATGTGTAGAATGTTAAGCACGCCAAGAGTATGTGCAGGACCGATAATTAGGTCGGCTGGCTATAGTCGTGTCGCACGAAGAGTAATAATTTGGAAAATTAAATTAAGTAAGAATAAGAGCTATTGTATAAATTAAAGTTGTTACGGAATAATTGAACTTGAACATTGGGGTGGCTTAGTTATGTGGGTAGATAATGGTAGTTTATTTTTACTGGCATGTTAATATATATCTCGTTTAATTTAAAATACTCTATTGTGGTATTTATCAAGTATAATATTACTTTCTAGGTTTGCAAACACTAATTGGGAGGAATAGCTAGTATTCATGCGATGAGCTCTGACCCATTACGTTAACTAACATTTCAGGTATATTGATGGAGTAGCTGCGTAGCATGGGTTGAAGATTTTAGGAGTGCAGCTGGAGATTTATTTTATCTGCTTTAGTAGTTTATATTTACTTTCCATTCCTTCCTTTTATTATGAGACTTTTATTTATGGATTTGGTGGGTTAATCGGTACCACAGTTGTTTACGATTTCAGTCAGATATTTATGGTTAGACTAATTAAATTGAATTTTATAATTTGGAGTTGGATTTATTTTGGAGATAGCATGGTGATTGATTTTAATTTGCACGAATGTTTATATTTGTTGTTTGGGTAAATGTGAATATTATTTTGTGCAAAAAATTTAAATGTCTCATATTGCTATCACATGTTGAGAATGACAACTTATTTAGCGACGCTCGATGTAGTTAGCGGCGGCAGCTAGCCACCTCACTTTCCAGAATGCACGGGGTGTTACAGATGGTATCAGAGCATGATCTTAGGTCTCGTAGGTTGTGAGTCCATTTAGCTTTCACATTATCGATCTTTGATTCCCTTATTCATTCGTACTCTCTAAGATATTGGGTCTAGCATACGTGTTAGTTGTGTTTCTTGGAGATATGGAGTTTTGTGTTAAGTACATTATAGGCATTAAGGTTAGAAGTAGTAATATTGATGTGAGGATCCTTAGAGTTAATTTTGGAGATGATATTTATTTAGAATATTTTTAGTAAAAATTTTGGGTATATCTAGTATCGATGTCGTGATGTGATTTAATTTGAGGATTTAAGTGTGTGGGTGACTTTTGGAGATAGAATCGAGTGGTTATTTGTGGGAGAGCGTGGTACACTGTTATTTTCATATATATATTGTTAAGATATATATTATATTTTGTCCGTGGGATCGGTGCGGGTAGTATTAGGTATATGGGCGCCCAATCGTGGAATTTTACGGGTAGGAATAATTAAGCTTTATGTTATTGCTCGATTTTTATGTTTATGCTTTGCCGAATTTTCAGAACGAAATTCCTATCCTAGTGGGAAGTAACACCCCGTAGTTTTAGACTATTTATTTTAAATCGTCGTAATAAAAAGTGGGAAAAATATTTTTTAAATTAGATTATTTTTGCAATTTAAAATGTTCTTTTTATTATTGGAAAAATGTAACTTTTATCGGAATTGAAATCGGGTTTAAAATCGGAGAGTTTTATATTTTATAAAAATAGAAGAATTTTGGATTTGTACGGAAATCCAAACTGGTTCGAATTTTTCAGCGAACCAGTTCGCTTTGTCCGTTGGTCAAAATAAAACGCTTTTGTTTTTAGAGTTTGTTTAGATGTCAAACACTTTTCAGTTATATACTCTGGTTTAGGGTTTCCAAAACACACTTTAGCTACCTCCAAAATCAGTAGCCTCCCACAAATTACATATTCTTTTTTCCTCAAAACCTAAACCCATTTGACAACTTTCAACTCAAGATTTGAATAACTAAACCAATATTTCTCAAGATCGTCCACAAACGTATCTTTTATGATTTTATCAAGAGGAACGTAACCATCCAATCAAATTTTTCAAATGGATCTTTTACAGACATGAATACTTCAATTGTTCCCATTTAGTATTATGCGTTTTAATTGTCGCCTAAACACTCAACTCAATAATGCCTTTTTCCCAATTATTTGGTATCGATTACATGAATCTTATTTTTCAATTCTATTCTTTTTAGTGCAGTTCTTCGGTTAAATCACGTGACATCATGTCTTTTTTTACAATATCCCACCATGTCAATTTAGGCTATGGATGTCCAGGTGCTGAATGAAGCTTTTGAATTTCAGATCGAATGTAGTATTTCGTAAACTCATCATTATCAAACTGTATGCCATGATCGGTGATGAAATCATAAGGAATCCCATAACGGCTATGATCTTCTTCCATATAAACTAAAAAAACCTCTGATTTGGCATATATATTAAAGGCTCAACTTCCACCCATTTGGTGAAGTAATCCACTACTGCAACCAAATATTTGAACGTTCCTTTAGTGGTCGATAATGGTCCAACCAGGTCAATCCACCAAATAGCAAAGGAAAAGTGATGGGAGTTAGGGTATCCGCGGTCTTCTATGGATAGTAGAAAAATTTTAGCACTTGTCACATTTTTTGGCGAAAGAAACACCATTTGCTTTCATCATCGGTCAGTAGTTGCTCTGCATGGCTATTATTTGTGTTAATGATCGGCTTGTTAAATGAGCTCACATGAGCCTTCATGTACTTATTTGATCAAATCATTTACTTCAGTTGGATGAACATAACGAAGTAAAGAGACAGTATATCCTCTCCTATATAGAATTCCCTTCTCCAAAACATAACTGGTTGTTTTGTATCTCATCTTTCTAGTTTATTTATGGTCTAATGGTAACAAGACTTTTTCAATGTAATCTTTGTTCGGATCCATCCAAGAAGGACCCAATTCTATAAAAATTATGCAGACTGCTTCCATATAGATACTCCTACGGGTAAGAATTTCCATTGGAATGGTTCGTCTAAGATATATCTGAGTTACTGAGGCTAGCTGAGCAAGGGTATCTACTCGGGAATTCTCCACACTTAAATTTGAACTACCTTGACTGCAAGAAATAAAGAGATAAAATTAATTGCCTTCTTCAACTATCTCGCCATTATTTCCCCTTCAACTCCATATATCTGCAGCATCTGATCGATAATAAGCTGAGAACCACTGTGCGCTATCACTCGCTCGCCACCTAGTGATGAAGCTAGTTCCAACCCTATAATCAATGCCTCATACTCATACTTAGCCTCATTATTAAAAGCTTAAAATTAAAATCGCAGAGCTTATTCCACATGATGATAAGTCCAGATCCACTGCAAGTAGTGCATGAAGATCCGTCTACAAATAATTTCTAGACTGGAATGTCGTTGGTGAAGTCTTTCTCTGACAGCACTCCATATTTGAATATTTTATTTCTTTGTTCAGCCAATCACTGAGCTCTTTCTTGAGCAATCGACGATTTTGGTTGGTTGGTGACAATATCAATTTGCTTTTTATCTAAGTTTTCTTTTGAAAAAGTATGCTCGACAGGCAAACTTGGATTATTTGGTACCTCTGTATATATGAACTCTACAATGAAGTCTTCCACCGCTTGCCCTTTTAGCGCAGTTCTTAGCTCAAAGACAATTTCGTACTCCCCAAGATCAATTACCTGAGACATCAACCTTCCTAACTTTTCAGGATTAGCCAAAGCTTGTCGCAGAGGTAAGTCAGTGTATACCACAATAGTATGGGCCTAAAAGTATGGCCTCATTCTTCTAGAAGCTTCAATAAGTGCCAAGCCCAGTTTTTCTAAGTGTGGATATTTGATTTCTGCTCCTTGGAATGGTTTTATAGTGTAGTATACCGTCTTAATAATTCTTCCCTCTAATTCGGATCAAAGTCGGGCTAACAATTGACTCCAAAACAGATAAATATAGAGATAACTTATCTCGCTAAACGGCCTGGAGAGGAGTGGTGGAGATCCCAAATACTTCTCCAATTCCAGAAAACCTTTATTTCATTTGTCATTCCACTCAAAGATCTTTTTAAGCACCTTAAATAATAGAAGACATTTATCTATTGCTCGGGAAACAAAATAATTTAGAGTTTCCACTCTTGCAATCAGTTTTTGCACATCCCTCTTACTGGTCGGGGACTACATCTCCATTAAATCCTTTACTATGTCGGGATTGGCTTCAATTCCCCTTTAATTCACTATATATCTCGAGAACATTCCTTCTTATACCACGAAGATACATTTGGTTGAGTTGATCTTCATTTGGTGTTTTTCCAACTGGTCAAATGTTTAGTCCAAATCTACAATATGGTTGGTAGTAACCTTGCTCTTGATGAGCACTTCATCCACATATACTTCCATGTTCTTACCAATCTGGTCTACAAATACTCTATTTACCAGCCTCTGATATGTTCTCCAGCATTTTTTCGCCCAAAGGGCATATGTTCCTCAGCTAGTAATAAAGGATGTGTTTTCCTTGTCTGCTAGCTTCATTTTAATTTGGTTGTAACTAGAATAAGCGTCCATGAAGCTAAGTAGATCATGACCTGTAGTTGCATCTACCAATTGCAATCCTTGATATAGGAAAATAATACTTTGGGCATTCTTTGTTGAGGTTATTGAAGTCTATACGCATGCGCCATTTGTTGTTCTTCTTTTTTACCATCACCACATTAGCCAACCAGCTGGGATATTTGGCATCCTCTGTAAACTGTTCTTTTTACAACCTTTCAATGTCCTCTTGGATTTCCATATTCTTCTCGGGACAGAAAACTCTGCATTTCTGCATGATTATCTTAGATTCCTTACAAATATTGAGCTCATGGTAGATAAAATTAGGATCAATCCATGGCACATCCTCATGGATCCAGGCGAACACATTATTCCTCTCTCTAAGGAGTGTAATCAATTCCTTCTTGAGAGAAGATGTTAATCTTTAACCAAATTGAGTGGTCCTTTCGGGTTTCTCATCATCAAGCACAATAGTTTATATCACTTCAATAACTTGACCCTTCACCAAATCTTTATATTCGCGAGGATACAAAGTGTCAATATGATAAGTAGTAGAGCCCTTCTGTATTTTCTGTTAGTCGGCCTAACTATAGTGGCATTCTCTAGCTTCCATTTGGTTATTATTCACTACACCGACTCCATAATTGGTAGGAAATTTCATACACTAATGCATAGTAGACGGTACCACTTCTAATTTCTGCATTCCCACTCTACCAAGAACTATATTGTATATTGAAGTGATATTTTTGTCCAGTATAAAGAACGTATCCTTTCCTTTTTTTTCTCGTCGGCCAAGTGCTGAACAACCACATCTAACTTAATTTTTCCCAAGGGACACACCCTTTCTCCTGAAAACCCAATGAGAGGCATGTGATAAGGTTCTATATTACTATCTCGTAGCCCTAGGTTGTGGAAATAGTTGCAAAATATGATGTATGCATAACTCCCACTATCGAGTAGAATTATTGCCACTCTACCATAGTGAACCCTACAAGTGATGACTAATGGATCATCATGAGGATAGAGTACTCCACTCAAATCATTTTTAAATAAGCTTATCACCAATCTATCCTTGTTAACCTTCCTAGGCCGACCATCTGTGTAGACATGTCAATCTATTTTACCATAGAATAAACCTTCGATTCATTCAGATAAGCTTTTCTTTTGACAATCTCATCTCCTCCACAAGCGTCTCTCCTGCAATAAAGTGACAACCAAAGGAGATCATCCCTACCTTCACTTCATGTTCATCAGGTTTCTTTGGCAAGTCAGGATTATCCTTATAGTTGTTATTATATGACCTTTTTACGTCATCCTTTCCTTGTCCAGGAGACTCCGATCTTCTTTTGGCATCTCGACTACCATTCCAATCAACAAATTTAGTTAATTTTCCTCGTCGAATAAGATTCTCCACTTCACTCTTAAGGGTGATGTAATTGTAAGTTGTGTTCCCATAATATCTATGACAATCGCAATACTTGGATATATCTCTCCTGTTTGGAGGTAACTTCAACTTCCCATGCCAATTTAAGTCTTTGTTGCCTCTGATTTCCTCCAATATGTGATGGACACCCTTGGTGAGTGGAGTATATTCGTCATACTTTTTAATTCTATCAACCTTCTTGTATTTTTTATCTTTCTTGACTGAATTCTTCTAACTTTCAACTTTTTCCAGTGGAATTTCTTCAACAGACATAGCTTCTTCGGTGTTCATAATCTTCCCAACCTTATCCATCAGCTCTATCGTAGTTTTGGGTGGATTTTTTGCTAGATCATAGTAGAGATCCTTAGCGAGTAATCCACTCATCAATGGTGTAATAGATGTATTTTCTTCGTAATCTACCACTTTTAGCTTCTCATTATTAAGGCGTATAATGTACTCCTAAGTGTTTTCTCCAAGTTTTTGACGCACAGTCAAGAGATGAGTAACACTCTTGATTGTCTTAGCCTCGAAACAGAAGTTATCAATAGTTTGGCCAATTAATGGAAACCATAAATTTTACCTCTAGAAAGATTATTGTACCATATATGGGCTAGACCTATATTGGAACTAGAGAAAGCCCTGCACCTCATTTCATCGGGACTGAATAGATATCAGGAGCATCCTAGTACTGTTCAAGTATGGAGGACTGGATTAGTCTTCCCATCATACTTAGGAGTAACAACTGGTGGCATGAATTTGGAAGGTGTAGGGTAGTCCACAATAGTCTGAATAAAAGATGATGCTTTTACAAAACCCCTCTGCAAAGGATTCTTAGTTTTGGCAATTTCATCCAGTAGATCTTCTAGTCATTGCATAGATCCTTTCTAGGAGTGTTCTTTTGGTTTAGACTTAGCTGAAGCAGCTTTTGTGGCTTTACTCTGCACATGCGCTTAACTCGCTTCCTGAAAAGTTTGCTCAGCGTACACAGAGCCTCTCATGCTAGCCGCAGATCTCACAGATCCTTCTATGTGCGTGCGAGGGTGATATTGCTCCCTATAATAACCTTTGGTTTCTCGGGAACCTTAACAATCAAATGTGGATTCCCTACTCGGCCATTCTAATATGCTCGACCGCTTATTGGAGAAACATCGATCGTCGTAGTAATTCGTTGATCGGAATGATGATGTTTCTCTAGGATGGTATAATCTGGAGTGATGACTTCTCTCATTCTTGGCTAGCAGAGGTGGCATATCCCTTCGGGAAGGCTCATTGGTGGATTTGTCTTACAACATACGAGCCAATTGCCTAACTCACTCTTATATAGCTTCTTATCCCTTAACCAAGTTGAGAAAAATTTCCTAGAGATCTGTCATGGTAGGGGGAGCAAATAGATCTAGAATATTACCTGCAGTCACCAGGATGCTTTCGGGAATAGTGGTCATTCTTCATATCAGAGAATGAACAAGAGAAAATAAAAAGGAAATAAAAAAAGGATAGAGAACTATGAAAAGCAGTCATTCCCACAGAAGATGACAATCTGTTAATGTCTAAAAATGAACGGGGTCCAATTTTATAATAACAGATATATAAGTATATGCAAGCTAAACAAACACACAAGAGACAAGGTTTTTAAAGTGGTTTGGCTATAAGAAAGCCTACATTCACTATTGGTATTATTTCACGTGGTTACAATAGTTTAATATATGTGTGCTTGTGCTTGATTAAATCGCCCCTTGAGCTAAGGGAGATTGTCTATTTATAATGGTTCGAAACTCAAGAGATCGAATGTCTTTATATCTCCAGGCATTTACATCTGTATACAATAAATAAGACCCTTGGCATTCAGTGTCGGTCTATATTCCATTCGAATAACCTTTGTTATTCTTGATGGTTCACGTTCTTAGTGTTGGTTAGCATGCCAACTGACTAAGTGTTTTCTGAAGCCGACCAAAATAGCTGAGTGGCCACGTGGGAGAACAGGTGTCCAATGTTTATTGGTCCACGCAGGAGAGCAATTTTTACATACAACAGTCAATACAATTACTTATTTATAAAGGTATACTAACATATAAATACACACACATGCGTGCGCGTGCGCGTGCACGCATATTTATGAAGGCATATGTTCACTTAAATTTATATATTGTATCAATGCTAATATATCCAATTAGTCAGGATCACGTGATGTCCTAAAATGAGGACCAATTTTGAAAAAATATTAAAAATAATATATATTGAACTGGTTTTTTTATAGGGTATCTAAACATGTCACTTATACCCTATCAAAAAATTCAGGTCAAAATAATTTTTTTACTATTTTCCAAAAATCGATCGATATTTGTTAGCTTTTAAACACTTAATTTTTATTGGTTATCCATGGAATGTTTAGATATCATGTAAAAAAATTAGCCAAAATAATATTTTAAAAATTGGTCGGCAACTTAGTTCTTATTTTGTGTATGTATTGGAACGGGACTGTATATCCAATACCCCTCATTTTTTTTTTAAACTTTCTAGCTTTAAAAATGCATCTAATATATAAACTTTTTTGGGTATAATGTCAGAATTAATTAATCAGAAAGAAACAAAAGATACAAGTTTAAGGCCCACGGCTTAAAAATATACTATTTACTACCAAATTAGCAAACCAATAGCTCATACCAAAAAATTAAAATACTTTAGATCCACCAAATTAATAAAAACTTATTAAATTTATGAAAATAATTTTAGAATCAATTACTAAAAAGTGTCTCGAATATTTTAAATACAAGTGTAGTCCAAGACTTTTTATTTTATTCCAAAAAGTCCCTCAAATACCCATTCAACCAATATTCTCTTATTTTTAAAGATTTGCGCTAACGAGACCCCCTCTCCACCCCACCCTCTCAATGCTGGAGTTGCGTCAGTGGGGGTGGGGGTGGTGGGAGGTGGGTAAATGGGTTTGTGTGTGTGTTTATTTTGAGTGCTTTATGTGGTGAGGGACTTTTTAGAACAAAATGAAAAGGCTTGGACTAAACATGTATTAATAAATGATCGAGGGACTATTCCGTATATGCCCCATACTCTTAAATGCATATAATATACAAATATAAATAAATATATATATATATATATATATGCACACACACACACACACACACTAGGGTATGTCCGTGCCTGAGAGCACGAAGAAAGTGTTCCAACGTATTAGGCCATGTATAATTTAAGATGAAAAGACTTTTTATATGCAACAAATAATTATAAATAATTTTAAAAAATTGGGCTGAATTTACTCTGTTTATAATACTGTCCACCTTGTTTAAGAAATAAAAAATAGTCCAACAACAAAACTAATAGTCCGTAAGAATAATACTACCAATAGTTTGTCCTAAACATCGTATAAATAAAACCATAAATTCAAGTCAATTCATGAAAATAACACAAATACTTAAGTCGAAAAAATCTATTATATAACATAAATAATTGTAAACAATTTTTTAAAAAGTTGGACAGAATTTCCCCTATTTATAAGACTATCCACCATGTTTAAGAAATAAAAAAATAACCCAACAACAATATTCAAATAGACCTTATTTATCAGTCAAAATCAAACATTCATAGTCCGTTATGTATCTCCTTATGGGTCCATCGACAAATCAAAATGCAATATATGGCAATACTTCTAATACCATTAAATCCTCATTGTTCCTTCACATCATCTCGATAAGGAAGTCTTACAAAATCAAAAGATTAGACAACAATCAAAATTTATATAACCACCCACAAACAAACACCCAAATAACTCTTATGGAACAATTCAGTTAACCAAATAGGCACCCAAACCCAAATAACTAAAAGACTCATTTTCATATTATTTTAAACAGTTGGCATGCAACAAAGTAATTTGAATAACCCTGTTAATTTTTAGTCGGTGTATTCTTCCTATATAGCCATATTTCCTAATAGAATTCAAGCTAGAAAAGAATTCAAGCTAAAACCATTTATAACCCCACATGTCCATCTATATTTACAACCCCGTCTAAAAAACATCACATCAAACCTAAGATATACATTAGAAAAATAGAATAAATAGAACACATGAAGTAGCCAACACAGTGTTAAATAGCAGATGGTGACAGAAGTAAAAAAGCAATAAACGCAAAAAGTAAATAAGATGAATGAAACTCACAAATTGGCCTTCTTGATAGAGAAGACAAATAGACCTGTGTATACCTCATGTTTATAAACTACATGTAGAATGAAACTGTGCACCTCACCTTACCAATCGAAAGGCCACGGTAACTCTGAGCTGCCAACTTATTAACCAAAATCTACATGTCAATAACAATACCCAATCTTTCTTTTCAAATAAATTCAAAACATTTTTTTTCATATAAATTTCAAACCTAACATATTCTCATAACCAATACACCCCATATGGAGTTCTCGCATGAATCCATTAAGGTGAAAAATAAAAATAAATGTTTTTAGAATCAGTTTCCATGTATCAAACACCTTGAGAACAAAGTAAAATACTAAAAATGATTATATTAATAAGAAGTGCAAGTTGTACTAATAACTTATCTTAAATTATAACAGTTATTCAATTGAACTGCATAATAACTTGTCTCAAATTTCATATCAGTTGAAGTACATAGAATGATTGTATTAATAACATGCCTCAAATTATAAAAATTTCAAATTATCACCCATGTTGATGTAAAAAATTAGATCATATCTAATTATTCAATCACAGATAAATAAATGAGACAAAGAATTTTTAAAGTGGTTCAGCCTTATAAGAATGGCCTACGTCCACTGTTATGTTATTGCTGAGTGTTTGGAATTCTCGATTACAAGTTATCTCAAGAAATTACGGTCCCTTTACAATGAGGATTGTACAATGTATTTATAGCCCTGGGGCTGTAATGTGAAAGGGTAATACATTAAATGATGTACATATGAAAGGGTGATACATTCAATGCTCCTTAAGCGTATGCGTCTGAATGATAAGCATTTAATGAACAGTTAAACTGTTGGTTATCCGTCTATTAATGCTTTGTTCGAGGTGCATCTCGGACCGCCTAAGCTTCTCGGTGCTTGAGAGTTCCTAAGAGAGTTCTTGTTCCTCGGAGCGTATGAGTTCCTCGGGGAAACAGTGTTCTTCATTGTAGTATGGTTCCTCAGAGCGTGTGAGTTCCTCGGAAGTGTTTGTTGTTGCCACGTAGGCTGCCACGTGTCTTCACCTTATTGATCCATGTCAGCAGACTAAATTTGGTATCAACAGAAGCCCCCAATGTTTCATAGTTCGAAATTTGAGGAGTATGGAACATTCTTTCTCGGAATATGATGGCTTTAAATAGTCCTCCTGATTTTTAGGAGTGTTTCCCTTGTATTTATTTCTCTTTCCAAATTCGTAAAATCAAGCTTTTTTGAATTTTCATAACCGCCTCGATCTCTGCGTACTTTTTGTCCTTTTAGCCGCCGGTAGCGTAATCGTTTCTTCTCGCTTCGATTACCGTGCCCTTTTTATTCCTCTAGCCGCTGGTAGCGTAATTGTTTCTTTTTGTAATCATTACTTTACCATTTCCCAAGGCAAGGTATTTAAACTTCACAGACACTCCCATCGTCTTCTACCTTTTCAAATTTGTATCTTCGAGTTTTTCGTCGTCTCTTTCTCTCCTGTGTATTCATCTCTTCCATCGTTCGTTGTCATCAAATCCACTCTTTTTCTGTAAGATTTTCTTCCTTCTTCTTCATTTCTTTTATTCATCATGGTTTACCCTGTTGAATCTCTTGATAAGTTTCGCTCTGATTTTTCTATTCCCTCCTGGGTTATTCTGGAAGAGCTTTCTGAGCCTTCTGATTATTTCCGCTTGGCTAAGGGACATTGGTTCCCCAGTCTCTTTATTGCTGAGTGTGGATTTTCTTTTCCACCCAATCCCTTATGTCTGGAATTTTGTCAATACTTTGACGTTGTTCCTGCAAGAATAGCCCCCAATACATGGAGAATAGTTAATGGGGTGCATAGGTTAAATCAAATCCATGGAACTCGAATAGGGATTCCAGAAATCATGTTTTGCTATAGATCGGCAGTTGGTGATAACACCTTTTATTTAAAAACTAGATTTTTAAATAGGGCCTTAGTAGTCAATCTCCCGGATGCCAATAGGGATTATTTTGAGCACGGGGTTGTCATAAAAAATTGGCAACATGCTCCTTTATCTGGAGATGAAGTTTATCAGGGTCCCAGATGCCCTCCCTATGGCAATGGGGTAGGATATTTTTATTTCATTTTACTTGTTTTGAAATCGTGCTTCTTTTGTGTTTGATAAAATGTGCCACTGATATTTCAATGTTTATTTATTTGCAGTTGATAGCAAAAGAAAGTGTCCAAAAGAAGCAGATGTCAATATAAGGCAGTTGAAACTTATCTGGAGTCTGCATCAATCTGTTGCCGACGAGCATATTAGGTCGGCCTCATATCTGCTGCAATACAAGAGCTACACCACCTCTTTTACTGCTCGTCCAGTAATAAGTGAATCAGAGCCAGTACCAGCTTCCACCAGTTCTTCTCCTGAATCACACATTCCTTTAAGTGAAAGGATGAAGAAGAGAAGACCTCCCACCTTTTTTGAGAAGCCTGCCTCTGGTGCTGGAGAGGCAAAAAGAATTAAGGTTGATGTCCCAGAAGGGACAAAGAAGACTGATGTGCCTTCCTCGGCTGCTGCTGTTGTGAAGGTTGTTGAGAAGACCGCAGTGGCTCCGAGCAGGTTTGCTGCTCCTGGAAAGGTGATTGTAATATCACCGACCAAGGGTTCTTCCTTGGTTGAATCTGTTTCTGTTCCCCCGAGGAGGCTGAAGAAGAGCTCCTCGGTCAATTTGGCTGACACCATCACTCAGCCCCCAACCATTGGAACTGGGGTTCCTACTTTTGTTCCCCCGAGCTCTGCCATGAGCTCGGTAAAGTCTTGGATCATTCCCGAGGTCCAAGGTACTAAAGAAAACCTTACTCGGGACATGGTCACCTCGTTAGCTGCTCACCACCTTGCTTCTGTAAGTGTTCTTACTTTGAACTTTTCATATTTCCCTTGTCATTTCTATTTCTGACTTGCTTTCTTTTTCTTTTCACAGTTGACGAGCTTCTTTAATATAATTATGAAGAAAGACGAGGCGATTAAAGCTTCATGCTCCTCGTCTAGTGTGGAGGGGGCTCTGGAGGAAGCTATTAAGTCTCTAGAGGATTCTCGCCAGACATATGCTACTGACAAGGCTGTTTGGGAGAAGAAGCTTGCCTCCACCGAGCAGGAAAAAACTCAAGCTGTTGAAGTCTCCAAAGAGTTGGAGAAGAGAATAAAGGACTTGGAGGGGGAAAATAAAGAGCTCGACGAGAAGCTCAAGAATGCTGGAGAGCTAGAGAATAAGCTCAAGGTTGCTGAAGAGGAGTTATCTCAACTTCGGGAGGTAAATCGGCAGAAGGAGGAGGCTAAGAGAAAACTGAAAGTTGCTGATGACCTGCTGTCCGAGAAGCTTTCCTCGAAAAAGTTGAAAAGGAAAATGGTTGTGAAGAAGTCTTTCAGCGCTGGCTGGGACAAGGGGTGGAACAAGGGATTGGCTGCCATGGTGTCGCAAGTGGACTATGGCAGTCTCAAATACTTTAAGGATGGATGGGTTGCTGCTCTTCAGGAGATGAAAGTGGATGAAAATTCTGAACTCTTTCAGCAACACATCCCTGGTCCCCCTCCAACTCCTGAAGACTTAGAAGAGGACGAAGCTGCCTCCGAAGAGTCTTCTATGGTGATGGGAGATCATCGCCCAGCCATCCATCCTGCTGTCGAGGAACTTCAGCAAATCGTTACTTCTTCCGAGCAACTGCTGGCGCTCCCCGAGCAACTTTCTACTCCTTCCGAGCAACCTACTTCCTCGTCCCAGCCTCCCGAGAAGGTTTTGGGAGACAAGGAAAAGGTGTAGAGTTGTTAGGGTTTATCTTTATATTTTTCTTTTGTCAATTGTAACCATGAATATGTAACTCTGAAATCTTGTACTTTTGACCTTTATGATATAATAAAACTTGAACTTGTGTTTACTCATACTGTTGGCTCTTCTTCATACTCTGTCTTGATTCTTATTGATTGTTGCTTTTTCTTTCTCTGCTAGTTTCTGGCCAGGATGGAAGTACTATCTGCCCATGATACAAAGCTGCTGCGACAATGTAATGAATACTTTAAGGCTGGTCACACAGACCTGAGTGCAGCACAAGTCATCGACATCCTCGGCCCAGATGCTTCAGAACAGGCAGTTGAAGCATATCAATATCTGAAGTGTCTACTTGATCGGGCAGTGGCCAATAATGTGGCCTATTATGATATGATCGAGGATCTTCAAGGCACCCTTGAAGATCTTCAGCAACAATACAAAGAGTCAACTTCCCTGTTGCATGAGGGGTACGAGAAGAAGTACCAGCAACTCAATGCTGATAAGGGGTACGAGAAGCGTTTTGCTGGCTACGAGGTGAGGGAGAGAACTCTGAAGGGCAAAGTCGAGGAGTGCAGACAGATAGCTGAACTATTAGAGCAAGAAACTAACAATCTTCAAAGAGAGTTGTCACAGTTGAAGTCTGCAGCTTCTACTTCAAATGCCTTAATCCCACTGAATGATGAGGGATTCTCATTCTTGGAGGTCGAGAATGCCAAATTGAGGGACGAGTTGGAAACCTTGAAGAGGTCTGGCCCTTCTACACCTTCTCGTGGTCGAGCAAGAGCTCCTCAGGGACGAGCAAGAGCAGTTCGGATTCCTGTCGAGGAACAGAGGACTCAGTCTGCCTTATAGAACCAGGCCTTCTAGTTAATGGCGAAGAACCAGGCATTGGCTGAAATGTCAAAGAAGATCAGGGACCTGGAAGATCAGCTTTCCACGCAGAAATCTACCTTGGAGAATAAAGAGATCTTCATCAAAAATCTTCACGAGCAGCTGGATAGATTAACATATCAATTCCACAAACAGCCCAGGGAATTCTGGATGGCTGGATACAACGAAGCTCTCTATCACTTGGATGATTGTATTCAGAATGCCAATAATGAGGGCTACAAGCAAGGTTGGTTGAATGCCTTAGGTGTGCTGCAACTCGAACAGGGTCATTACTTGTGGGACTATCATGATCCTGGGATGCTCGACTTACCTGTGCCACCATTCAAACTGGATATGAATTAGATCCCTGCTCGGGCCATTCCTCGGATCTTGATTTCCAAATATCTCGGTGATTACAATCTCCATTCAAATGCCGAGGTATCTCATCCCGAGCACCTCTTAGATCGACCATCCGTGATGAATATCAGGATGTTAAAGGATCTCAACTTCATAAATTCTCCCCTGGCTTTAAATGATCCGCCTGCTGGCGAGGAACCTCTGTCAAAAACAGAAGGGAAAAAACCAGTAGAGTAGGAATTTTTATGTAATAGTTAGTATACATTTCAATATCAATGTAACTTGTAATTTGTTTTTTGGATTTAATGAAAGGCTTTCATTTCTATTTGCTATCTTAATTGATATTGTCTTGTAAAACACTTTATATTTGTGCATGTGTTTCTGATAAAAAGATAACAATATTGTGTAGTTTGTCGATCAACTTATTGTCGAGTAGTTTGAACTTGTGGTAGTCATTTGGCAAAAATAATATTTTGTTTCTCGACCAACTTAGTAATAATTAAAAAGTTACGAGTATCAAATATGTTGCTCGATCACTTTAAATTTTTACTTGTCGACCAACTACAGTTAGTGGGTTTTTATCCCCGATCAGCCATAGTTGGTAGATTTTTCTCTTAAATGTTTCTGACCAACCAAGGTCGGTAAATTTTCCTTGCCGACCAACTACAGTTGTTAGGTTTCTATCCCCGACCAGCCATAGTTAGTCTTTTTGAAATAATTTTACCTCCAGACCAACTCAAGTTGGCATTTTCGAGAATATATTTACTTCCTAACCGACATAAGTTGGCATTTTTAGGAATACTTTTATTTCCCGAGAAACATATAGTTTTATTTCCCTTAGGAATACAAATTTTACTTCCCGGAGGAATACAAATAGCTTTACTTCCCGGAGGAATACAGGTAGCTTTACTTCCCGGAGGAATATTGGTAGCTTTACTTCCCGGAGGAATATTGGTAGCTTTACTTCCCGGATGAATACAGGTAGCTTTACTTCCCGGACGAATATTGGTAGCTTTACTTCCCGGAGGAATATTGGTTTCTCGACCAACCTTAGTTGGCATTTTCGAGAAAAAATTTGAGTAGCCTGAGCTTTGCCGAGTAGTGCTAAGTAGTGTGTAGCACTAGTATTCCCCGAAAAACTTTCAATAAAAAGAAAGAATTCGGCAGAATATCTTCATTTTATTCATCACTGATAATACTTGCGCAGGTGCTCTGCGTTCCATGCATTCTTAAACTCCTCCCCTTATAGAGTTGCTATTCGGTAAGTTCCTGGTCGAACAAATTATGTAACTCGGTATGGTCCATGCCAGTTTGCCTCCATCTTATTGTGCTTTTGAATTACTTTCTTCAGCACATAGTCTCCTTCTTTCAGGTCGCACTTCTTCACTCTCTTGTTATAGAACAAAGTTGTTCGCTGCTAGTAAGCAGCATTTCTAATGGTTGCTTCTTCTCTAACTTCCTCGAGCATGTTTAAATCCAATCTTCTCATTAAGTCGCTGACAGGGGAGTTGAAATTCAGTACCCTGTGTGTTGGGAGACCCAACTCGGCAGGTATAACAGCTTCACTTCCAAAAGCCAGCATATATGGGGATTCTCCAGTTGCTACTCGGGGAGTTGTTCGGTAAGCCCACAGTACTGACTGTAACTCGTGGATCCAATTTTCTTTCGCATCGTCCAGTCTTTTCTTCAAACCATTCAGCAGTGTTCTGTTTGTCACTTCAATTTGTCCATTGCTTTGAGGATGGCCTGGTGCTGAGTGGATCTTCAACACATTTAATTGATGACAATAGGCAGCGAACTCCTCGTTATCAAATTGTGTTCCATGGTCTGTGATGAAAGCATGAGGAAGACCATATCGACAAATGATGTTCTTCCAAATAAATTGGTACACTTTCTCGTACGTCATATCAATGAGAGGCTCAGCTTCCACCCATTTAGTAAAATAATCCACCGCGACGACGAGGTATTTGAACCTTCCTCTAGTCGTTGGCATTGGTCCAACCAAATCTATTCCCCACATGGCAAATGGCCAAGGGGAAGTGATGGGTGTCAAAAATGCCTGTGGAGTTCTTCGGATGGAGGAAAAGCGCTGGCACTTGTCACATTTCTTGGCATAGGCTATACAATCAGCCCTCATCGTCGGCCAGTAGTATCCCTGCATTATCATCCTTTGCAAAAGCGTCTGACCTGCTACATGGGCTCCACAGGACCCTTCATGGATCTCTTCAATCAATTCTTTCACCTCGGAGGGATGTACACATCTTTGCAAACCTGCCATAATTCCTCGTCTATATAAAACACCGTTAGTTAATACATACCGAGCAGCTTTAAACTTTAATTTCTTGGCTGGGAGCTTGTCAATTGGTAGTTCTCCCTCCTCAATATATGCCCTGATGGGAACCATCCAAGATGGTCCTAAATTAAGGGTGATAAAGTTCATCGCCAAATCTTCATCTATACTCCGACCAGCCAAAACTTCAATTGAGATTGTTCTTCGTAGCTCAGTACGAGTAGCTGATGCTAATCGAGCTAAGGCATCTGCTCTTGCATTCTCCATTCTCGGTATTCTGACCAGCTGAATAGCAGCAAATTCTGATACCAACTCCATCACCTTTGCATGGTATTTGATCATTAATTTTCCTTTGGCTGCATATATTCCCAACATTTGATTTACAATTAATTGAGAATCACTGAAGATAATAATTTACTGCGCCTCCATAATTTTCGCCAAATTAAGACCTGCAATCATGGCCTCATACTCAGCTTCATTATTGGAAGCTTTGAATTGGAAACGTAGGGCGTTCTCCATGTCGACCTCGTCCGGAGTGCTCAAAACTATCCCTACCCCACTGCCTGTTCTGCAAGATGAGGCATCTACATATAACCTCTATATAAGTAACTCGTCTTCAAACTTCTGATCTGACAGAGTTCCTCGGCGAAATATTTGTTGCTTCCTTTCTTCTTCCCCTGATATTTCTCGCTCCTCGTCGATCATCTTTTCTTGCCCTTTTACTAACCGAAGTTGGTCTGAGCTTGAATTTGATGATCCCGTAACATCCACTTGCTCTTTTACCAATCGGAGTTGGTCTGAGATTGTGTTTGTTGATCCTGTAACATCCACAGGTTGATCAGCGAGCAACTTTTGCGCCTCAGGGGTATCAGGATAAGTGAACTCTGCTATAAAATCTGCTACAGCTTGCCCTTTTAGCGATGATCTGGGTTCATAGACTATATCGTATTCACCGAGCTCTATTGCCCAGTACATCAATCTCCCTGATTTTTCTGGTTTATGAAGGGCTTGTCTCAACGGCATATCAGTATATACGACTATAGTATGAGCCTGGAAGTATGGCCTCATTCTCCTACTCGCCTCAATCAGCGCCAGTGCTAACTTTTACAGTCTTGGATATCTGATCTCTACTCCTCGGAAGGCCTTACTTGTGTAATAGATTAGTTTTTGTACTCCATTCTCCACTCTTATCAATGTCGAGCTAACTGCGTTCTCCGATACTGCTAGGTACAAGTACAATTTTTCTCCCATCACCGGCCTGGACAACAGTGGAGGTGCTCCCAAGTATTTCTTCATGTCTTGAAAAGCATTCTCACATTCATCATTCCACTCAAAAGTCTTTCGGAGTGTCTTGAAGAATGGGAGACATCGATCAGTTGCTCGTGATACAAATCTGTTGAGTGCTGCTACTCGTCCTGTAAGACTTTTCACCTCTTTCTTCGTCGTTGGAGATCGCATCCCTAATAGAGCTTTGATCTTTTCAGGATTTGCCTCAATGCCTCGTTGGTTGACAATATACCCGAGAAACATGCCTTCTCGTACTCCAAATATGCACTTCGTCGGGTTCAGCTTCATTTGATATTTATCTAGTTGATCAAAAGTATGACTTAAGTCAACTAGATGATCTGCGGCTTTCTTGCTCTTTGTCAGCATATCGTCAACATATACTTCCATATTACAACTGATTTGTTCAGCAAAGACTTTGTTCATCAGACTCTGATATGTCGCACCTGCATTTTTCAAACCAAAAGGCATAACATTATAACAATAAGTTCCCTAGGGGTAATGAAAGAAGTACTCTCCCTGTCTTCGGGTTTCATTTTAATCTGATTGTAGCCAGAATAAGCATCCATGAAACTCAGCAGCTCGTGTCCCGAGGTAGCATCGACTAGTTGATCAATTCGGGGCAGTGGAAAGTGATCCTTTGGGCATGCTTTGTTGAGGTCGGTGAAGTCTACACACATCCTCCATTTGTTGTTCTTCTTCTTTACCATCACCACATTGGCTAACCAGTCTGGATATTTAACACCTTCAATAAAACAAGCCTTCTGGAGCTTCTCGACTTCCTCCTATATAGCTTGATTCTTCTCGGGACTGAATACTCTTCTTCTCTGCTTCACAGGCTTAATCTCCTTATTCACATTGAATTCGTGACATAAGAAATTTGGATCTATTCCTGGCATATCTTCATGACTCCACGCAAAATTTTGCTTTCTGCTTCTAAGGAAAGTTATCAATTCCTGTTTTAGTGAGGCTTCCAATGACGAACCCACTTGAGTAGTTCGTTTAGGGTGCTCATCGTCCAGAATGATGTTTTCAGTAGCTTCCACCACTTGACCCTTCACGAGTTGCGCCTCATCTCTAGGATCCAATGTTTCAATTTCTGCACCTTTATCCACTTGATAGATAGTAGTCTTTTTCCTTGATTCCTCCAGTTCCTCTTGCTCGGCGGATGAATAATAGCATTCCCGAGCTACTTTCTGATCACCTTTAACAACTCCTACTCCAAAATTTGTTGGAAATTTCAGGCATTGATGCACCGTAGATGGTACAGCCTCGAACTTCTTTAATTCTACTCTTCCCATGATGATATTGTATGATGACTGAACATTCTTATCCATCACGAAGAAGCGTATTCTTTCTGTTCGACAAGCAGGCCATGTACCAATGAATATATCCAACTTGATCGTCCCAAGTGGAAATACTTTCTCGCCAGCAAAACCGATGAGGGGTCTATGATAAGGTTCCAGTTGAGATAGCTTTAGATTTAAACTATCGAAGCACGAGTAGAACATGATGTCTGCCGAGCTACCATTGTCGACCAGTACTCTTGAAATCATTACCTCATTCATTCTCATCTTGATCACCAATGGGTCATCATGAGGATATAGAACACCTGCAAGGTCATTCTTTGAGAACCCAATAATTAACTTCTCTTTGTTCACCTTTCTCGGGCGATCTTCCTCAGCGAGATTTATTCGTTGAATGTACGAGCAAGCTTGAGCCTCACAGAGGTAAGCTCTCCACCTGTTATAACATTACAGTCAAATGACCCAAAGCGTATTGAAAATACCTCTCGTTCTGGCTGCCTTGGTCTCTTGGGAAGATCGGGGTCGTCCTCGGTATCAACTTCATGGTTTCTCTTCTTGTTCTCCTCTGCTCGACGAGGGGATCTAGACCTATCTCTTGCTCGGTCGTTATTCCTTCTTTCGTTTCCACGATCAACATACTTTGATAGGTTTCCTCGTCTGATGAGTGTTTCAATCTCATTCTGAAGAGCTATGCAATTTTTGGTCATATGGCATATGATCTTTATGAAACTCGCAATACTTCGTCTTATTCCTCTTATCAGGGTCTGCCTTCATTTTCTCTGGCCAGTTTAGTTCCTCGTTTTTCTTGATTTCCTCTAGAACATGGTTGATATCCTTCTTTTAAGGAGTATAATTATCATATTTCTTCATTACGTCCCATACCGACCTGTTTTTTGAATGTTTGTCATTACCATTGTTCTTATGCTCTTTCTTCTTAGCTTTATCACCTTCCACCTTGGTTTCTTTAGCATCCATGTTCTTCTTCGCAGCCATAGCCTCCTCGGCATTCATAATCTTTGACGTTTTTCCCATCAGATCCGACATGGTTCTAGGTGGATATTTGGCCAAAGTATAGTACAACTTGTTGGGCAGTAGTCCACTCATCAAGGCAGTAATCGCTATCTTCTCCTCATAATCAATGACTTCAAGTTTCTCATTATTAAAATGAGTTATATAATCTCTGGTTCTCTCACCAGCTTTTTGTCTAACACTTAACAAATGTGCTACTCGTTTAACTGGTTTTTCCCCAAAACAGAAATTCCCAATGAATAACTCGGCCAGTTGAAGAAAGGTTGAAATCTTACCCCGAGGAAGATTATTATACCATATTTGAGCAGATCCGATAAGAGTTCCCGAGAATGCTCTGCATCTCATCTCATCTGGAACAGCATAGATGTTGGCTGCAGCCTGGTATTGTTCTATATGAAGGACAGGGTCAGTCTTTCCATCATATTTGGGGGTCACAACAGGTGCTTTGAACTTTGATGGTGTTGGAAAATCTACAATGGACTGGACAAAAGTTGTTCCTCGAACAAAGGTTCGTTGTATGGGGTTCTTAGCTTTAACTATTTCCCCAATCTATCTTTCAGCCTTTGAATAGAGCCTTTCCATGCATCATTTCCTTCCTCGGGCCTGTTGGTTCGAGCAGCTGATCGCATTGAGGTGGCTTCCTGGGATCTATCTTGACGAGCAGCTGGTCGCGACTGGGCAGATCCTTCCCTTAAATCTGATGGTCGTCGAAAACTCCTCGATGGGGCTCTAGGAGGACTTTTGCTCCTCCTAGGACCTAATCGATCGAAAGGAGATACTCTGCTTAATCTTTCTAGCGCACTGGCCCTTTCTGGGGAGAGAGTGATACGTTGTTCAGTTTCTGTGGCTCGCACTGACGAAGTTTGTCCAGGTTGATAAGAAAAATCTTCAGATTCCTCATTGCGATATAAATTGGTACGCCTAGTACACGAAGAAGATGCACGGGTATTTCTTTGAATACTTCGTGGTCTTGAATGGGTTGGTTCACCGCCATGGAGGGTTTGTATGAGTTGACGCATAGTTTCTTGCATGACGGTCTGGCCTTGAGCCAGATTTGTCATTATTCCAGCCAGATCTAGAATATTTGGCAGAGCAGATGGATTTGGAGGGCTTCCAGCGTTTCGATTGCTTGATTCTGGAATATCAGCCATTTGTGATGGATTATTTTTTATGGAAAACGATATTACCAGTCGTTCCCACAGACGGCGCCAATCTGTTGATGTAAAAAATTAGATCATATCTAATTATTCAATCACAGATAAATAAATGAGACAAAGAATTTTTTAAGTGGTTCAGCCTTATAAGAATGGCCTACGTCCACTGTTATGTTATTGTTGAGTGTTTGGAATTCTCGATTACAAGTTATCTCAAGAAATTCCGGTCCCTTTATAGTGAGGATTGTACAATGTATTTATAGCCCTGGGGCTGTAATGTGAAAGGGTAATACATTAAATGATGTACATATGAAAGGGTGATACATTCAATGCTCCTTAAGCGTATGCGTCTGAATGATAAGCATTTAATGAACAGCCAAACTGTTGGTTATCCCGCTATTAATGCTTTGTTCGAGGTGCATCTCGGACCGCCTGAGTTGCTCGGACCGCCTAAGCTTCTCGGTGCTTGAGAGTTCCTCGGAGAGTTCTCGTTCCTTGGAGCGTATGAGTTCCTCGGGGAAACAGTGTTCTTCGTTGTAGTATGGTTCCTCGGAGCGTGTGAGTTCCTCAGAAGTGTTTGTTGTTGCCACGTAGACTGCCACGTGTCTTCACCTTATTGATCCATGTCAGCAGACTAAATTTTGTATCAACAACCCACATATCCAACTCAATGGAAGTTATACTTTGTCCTTACTTTATTAAAAAATATTTTTTTAAAAACAGTGTTGTAATCTTAACATTTAGTACAGTTAAACAAAAATATTTTTTAACAAAGTCAGAACAGGACCGACATTAGCAACCATGTAATAATATTTTAATAACTAAGGACATAGGAGGGAATCACATTTGAAGTATGAAGGAGGCCGCCAATTCAATCGTTGTGGGATGACAACTAAGAGACCGATTAGGACACAACTAAGCCATTCCAATAAGAAGTTCATAGTTGTCCCCACTCCCTTCACATCAAACCCCCTCCAAAATGATCATAATCCTTTAAAATATCCAATCAATCCCTAGAATTGATGTCCCAGTGCCGTTAGTCCTTGATTTCAATAAAAACCAAGGGCTTCGCCAATGCTCCTTAAGAAATCATGCAGGTAGAACCACTCCAAAAATCTTGCTCACTCTCAAAACACATACTCTTGTTAAGGGTAAACCGAATGTATGCCTTCCTGGATCCATCAGGCCTGATAAAGTGTTGACTTTTTTGGTCTGAATGTCATACATCTTCATTGCATCATTAAGTAAACAGTTAAGCAGATGTATAGTGGCATATTAATGACAATTCAATTGTGTCATAAATGACCGACATGTCATTGTTAATGGTTAAGCAAATGGCCTGACATAGAACCACCATGAACTGATCTCCCATGGGTGGGAGAATGGATAGGTTAATTAGAAGCTTTAACATTGGACATGTGGGATTGGTTTAAGATAAAAGTTGAATGATTCAAACTTGACTAATCCTAATCCATTTCATCCATTTACCACAATCCTCTCCCTCTTTCTACAAATGATGTCTCACTCGGAGAAAACTCTGGGTAACATTTTCAACTATTTCTTCTTACCTTTAATTGCTTCCATTTTCTTCTTCATATTTTCCATTATTCCAATTGAAACCATATTGTTCTTTATCTAGTTGCTAATTTTTTGAGATCCCCGGATGCAATTTTTATTTATGTTTTATTTAATTTATTTCATGCTAAAAATTAAATAGCAAAAAAATGAATCTAAATAACTTTAAATGTCAAAAAACACATAAACAATTCTATAGGATGGCTTTTTAATATTTTTTATTGTTCCCAAAAAAACTATTTTTTAAATACATTCTAGAATGTATTTTTTAAATAACAATAAATAACTATTTAAAAATATTTTTATTTTTACCAAGATAGGCTTACTGAATGAATATATTAATTAAAAAAACATTTTACATCCTAAAATATTTATTTTTGGCCCAAAATAATATGTTTTTACTTTCATGTTTTTCAAGAAAATTACTTTCCATATTTTTTCCTCCCGGTTTTAGTAAAACAAAAATTATTTTAAATAATTTTTTAAATTAATTTTACCTCCTATTTTCTTTTAATTTAATCTTAGCTAGATTTATTTATTTGTTAATTAGATTTATTGCATAAAATAAATTACACAAAACAGAATGTATAAAAAAACAAAGAGAAAAATCAAATGCATTTGAGTAACATAAAATAAGTGAAATTACATATAACAAAATGAATTGTGCTTTATTAATTCCTCCTCATATTTAATGAAATGCATTGCTATTAATAAATTTAGATTTATCAATTCCTCCTTATATTTAATGACATGTTTATGAAGAAAAATATTAGCATGAGTACTGATTAAAATACTTTTTTTAACCCCAAACCTCCATATAAACAAGCCATTTGAACTCCACCATGGAAGCTAAATAGGAGGGACACTCTGCATGACTCACCTCCCACGTAAGCACTACTTGAATATTTGCATACCGACGGGGAATCGAACCCAGCACCGTGTGCCTCACCACAAGTCCTGAGTTCACCCTTACCGTTGGGACAAACCAGGGTGGTGCACTGATTCAACTAGTAGCTCGTTCACCACTTGCAATTGTGGAGTTATTTCACTAATTAAGGCATCATGGACCGACGATGACCCGGGTAGAATATTCATTAGTTGTCTGAATTATAAGATAGGGTCATGTGATTTTTTTAATCGGGTTGATCCGAAAATATACCCTGGCTCAAGAATTTACTATTGCTATCAAAAGTATAATGAATCAAAGGGCGAACATAAAATTTGAAAAAAATAGTTCACGATTTGAAAAAAACTATTAACCATTTGAATAGCGTTATTATTGATGCTAAAAATATGAAATCTTACCTATAGAAGAAAAATCAAGAGCTTAAGATCAACATTAAACCGGTGAAGAGAAGACTCAAGATTTAGAGAAACTGGGGTTGTATATGATATTTGGTGTTCTATTAGTTTTGTTTGCATATCAAAAGTTGTTTGTTTTGTTAGTTTTTTACTGAAAAATATGTAACTCTGCTTGACTATGAAACTATCTAACTTTGTTATTTAATTATGTAACTTTGTTTAACTGACTTTGTGCATATGACGCTGCTACATATTGATTATTTTTGTCAATGTCCAATCACATCTCCTGTAACAAAATTTAAGGAAGCTATGAGTCTTAAAATGTCTATAAAAGATTGTAGAAATTATTGAAGCAGACACATTTTTATTTCGGTAATAGATATGGATTTCTCTAGAGTTGCATGGCAATGAGCAATCGATTACGGGTACTTTGATTTGGGATGTCACGAAACACTGCAAACAATCAATGAAAATCATTAGATGGAGAGGATACCACTAGTAAATATCATAAACATGGTTTTCATACCTTTCTTGTAATATTACTTAATGTGTTAACTTTTTTTCGTTTTTAGGTTGTTGCACTAGTGACAAAATTTCTACACAACACATTGCTGGGAGCAAGAGTGTTACTAAAGGATCCTACTAGTACGCTTTGAGCAGTAGTTAATTATAATACACTTCTTGAAGACAAGTTGTTAAGATCCATGTAAGATAACTTGTCATACTAACGGAATGTTGTTTGTTTATCCCCAAATCCAAACGGACGCATCTTACAAATAAGGAATGAAAATTTGCAATTTGTGATCGATGATAATTAGGGATTAAGCAACCTGCAATTTTTATGTTGTAATGTTTGTGTGAATGACGTCTATGAAATAAAATTAAAATAATTTTGTCAAAATTCAAGTAATTTTATCCAAATTCAAGTAATTTTGTCCAAATACTTTCATCCAATTTCAAATTCAAGCATGTTCATCCCAATTCAAGTAATTTTGTCCAAATACATTCATCCAAATTCAAGTACATTCATCCTAACTTCAAGTACGTTCATCCAAATTCAAGTTATTTTTTTCAAAATTACAACTTCAAAAAACCTCAAACCTCCCCTTGCATCCAACACCACTTGAGTGTAAAATTAATATAACATTTTTGAAATGGAAGACAAAAGAGTGAGATAAATATGTAAAAATATTCAACATTTTAAATGACTATCATCATCTAAGCTTTCGTCTGGGTCTTTTTGACGTGGTGAATACCTACAAACACATATGGTTTGGACATTTCAATTATTATTAATTAAATGAAAGAAAATTATATAAGTCACTTACCGAGTAGTTAGCATTGGACAATTTTTATTATCATGTGACTAGCCAACCAAATCGCATCCATTACACTTCCTTACTTTAGAACTTTTGCCATTCTCCAATGCTTTCTCCTTACCATGTTTGGACCTTTTATCACACCTTTTTGCCCTCACTTGGCTTGGTTCAATGTAGTAATTGGTACTAATATTTCCCGAAGCAACCACACTAGGTATCTCTTTTCTTGACACGACTTGGACGCCTATAATTTGATTTAAATTATCACGCACACCTTTCATCCCATCGGTATATGCCTTCGTTTCTTATTGATTAGTAAGGGTCGTATCAACCATATATAATGCCATTTGAATTAATTGGGCCCTCTTACTATATATGATTTATCATCAACGATCACTACACCAAAACAAGACAATTGTAAATGCAAAAATCGTTACAAAAAATATTTGTAACAAATTAAATCCATTAGAAAATTGGTGTTATTTATTTTACTAACAGAATTTGTAACGAATAAAATCCCTTACTAAAATTAATATTTATAATGGACGAAAATCATTACAATTTATTTTGTAACGAATTTAGCATTGATACACATATTATATATTAGTTACGGATTTACTAAATTGTAACGGTGTTTATCTGTTACAAATATAGAATTTGTAACGGATTCAAAACGTTACAAAATACATTGCAATGGATTGGGAGTGTCACATATTTGCAACGGATTTTTTATTTGTAACAGTTAAAGTCTGTTAGCAATATTAATATATTTTTATAAATATATTAATTTCTCATTAAATAAATAGATATAAATACACTAGTTAAAACTCGTGATCAATAAATGGCAATGCACTACACTTAACCAATACTCACAAAATTCACTCAAAACATAAACGCACGAGACAAAATGTATGAAACTATATTTAGATGACAAAAAATATTTTAGTGACATTAAACTGATCTAAAACTATATTTTATTCACAACCAATAATGATCTAAAACTATGTTTGATGTGGCATATTGGTGTGCTTGGACCCTTTCATTATTCATATGGCTAGGACATTTGGTCATAATTATTGATGCTTAGAATGATCTTAACCATTGTATTATGGGGTCGAAGTTGATATGCATTTTGATTTGACTTTGTATATATGCCATCTTTGTATACATGCACGAGTTTATATAAATATTTGATATCTCTTGCATATTTAAGTTTGGTGAGACGTTCTTATCTCAATTGTTTCATCTATGCATAAGTAGACATAAGGAGGAGGTATTCATGTAAGAACCGTTTACCGTAAGGATTGTAATTGAAAAAATGATGAGTGTTCATGGAAAAGGGTTGGGAGAGTGAAAAATTGACTTGTCATGAAAGCCACCATTTAGAAGATCCCAAAAGAAAATCAAGGCAATAAAAATAATCATATGCCAAAATATGGGCCAATTAGTTTATGTTCATTCCCAAATAAAAAAAAATATGATATATTTGAGGGAGTTTGGATGGATAATTTAAATGGGTTTGCACCACAAATCCTATCATTAAAAAATTGTATCATAACGCTATCGTTTGTAGAATCGTCAATATTTTGGATCAGTGTGTATGTCTGTTTGTTTAGTTCGTTTAGCTCACACTTTAATTGTCACATATGGATAAAATAAAGTTTGATGATTTATAGCTATAAATTAGAGCTTCTTGATCATTTTGATGTGTTAGAATTGTCATTCATTTGTTTTAGTTCACACCCATACATTTCATATTCATGTTTGAGCACATGCGTACTATGTTAACATGTAACTCATGTTGTTTTTGTAGTTTTCGCTACTGTTTTGTTATTTTCTACCACTTCTAGTCAGTGTTTTCACGAAATTTTTTCGTTGGACGAATCTGTTTAACTTTCTGAACTGGTTGTGATAATTTAGTTTTCTCGTTCGAGCGAGAAGCAGATGTCGCACGAAGTCGTTTGAGCCAGAGTTGTCTCGTTCGAACAACAGGCTGGAATTTAGTCTTCCTTCTGTTTCAGTGCCCTACTTCTAATGGTTATATTTTTTTTGGTACTGCTGGGATGATTCTGGTCAGTTTATTTATGCAGTGTACTTTGATAGATTTGATATTTTACTGCATTGGATCGCTTAGTCACATCTGCATAGATTGCTTATTCATATTGTGTGATTACTATTTGCTAGCTACGGTTTTGATATGGTTGATCATTATTAGTTGGTTGTTTGCATGATTATCTAGTTATATTTCATTAGTTTATTTGATTCTAGATATGTTTATCTTTTCATCGGGTTGTCTATTCGAGATAAAAAAAGGGGGAGAGATGTATGTGATGTAGGGGGAGAGTTTGTTTGATGAGCTAGCTTGGTATCCTGATTTAATTGTTTGTTACATATTGATATCATGATTTGCTCACATAACAAATGATTTGGATTTAATTTCACATATTGGTTTATTTCATTTGTTACTCCATACTTCACTAGGTATTTGTATGTTTCATGTGTGTAGGTATGCTTCAAGAGATTTGAGATTTTAATACTACATCACATTCAGACATTCAGAGACAGCTCATGCTTGTCAGCCCATCACTTACTAGTCTTGTCCTAAAATTTTTGTTTCTGGGTTTATAGGATGGGATTTAGGCATTATATGGCTTGACGGCCCGACTTAAGCATTTCATTGTTGGTTTTATCCCGGAATAGTCAAGGGGGGATATTTGTAAGCACAAAATTTTCAATTGAGTCCATTTTATAGTTTTGACTTATTCCCGGAACAAAACACGTTTGAGTCATAGGGAGACTTTTATTGTCACAATTCCACACAGACTATGACATATTGACGTTCATTGAAGACGTTGTGGCAAAGCATTAAGGAATTATTTATACTTGTTGATGGTGCATATTTCATCTTCTAGTTTAATTGCATTCCGAGATCACTAAGGTATGAATGCGTAATGTTAATGGGACTCAAAATTAATTTTAAATTGTTTAAGGATGTTATTTTGTTAAGGAAATGTTTTTTAAAATGTTTTTAATGTGTTTAAACAGTTTACACTTCGTTTTAAATATGATAAGGACAGATTATAGCAATGTTTGAGTTGGACTCTAATTCTAGGCGTCGTTCAAGCGACCTGGCCGATCGTTCGAGCGAGATATCATTCTCGTTCGAGCGACAGGCCAGTTTCGCTTGAACGAGCACCGCCTTAACAAAATCATTTAGTGGCGTGTTTCCTTCAGATTTCAGGGGTGTACATTCTGCGAAAAATAGTTTACAATCCAGAACGTTGTTAGTACATGGTTTTTAGGTATTTTAAAGCTAAAAAGATCCTTAGAGTTTTAAAGATCCGTGTTATCATTCACATAGGCTATTGTGATCTTTGGTTTCACCACGAGAGTTTGTTCTACACTTGAACATTGGGTTTTGTGGTAAAAAAGGGAATGAGTTCATGTTCAACATCGTATACATTACAAGCCATATTGGTGGAAACCGAGACATAAGTGGAGGCGTGTATTGTGGACAGGCATCGTGGAAGAAGGACTTTTTGTGTGGGCACTGTGAGAGGAGTGGTTGAAGATCAGAAGAGCGTCAAGTCTCGTGGCGATCGAGTCATTGAGTAAGACTTGTGTATGTTCATTTTAATTCCACATCAGAATGATTGTCTAGGTTGGACCTTCCGAGATTTTTTTCCCGTTATGGTTTCCTCGTACATCCGGCGTTCCGGCATTGTGAGTATTCTTTACTTTATTTTACTTGATTTAATCACTAGATGAATGTTTAGGATTAATCAAGATAAAATTTGGTTAAGTTAAAATTGGTTCACAACTTGGTGCAAATTAAAAATTGAAAAAAGTTATTTTTACAAAAAGAGAAATTGTTTTGTCATCCTTAAAACACTTTTCGCATAAGAATTAAAAAGGGTACCTAGAATATTTTTTACTGGAAATGGTAGAAGAAGCCACAGTAGAGGTCAAACATTAAGGCAAAGAAAATTTCTCGAGGTTAAAGGATGATGATATTATTATAGATTACTTTTACAAATTAAAATAACGTAAAACGCAATTTAAGATGTCAAACTTTACCCGACGGGTGGAGTTATTTTTATGTTAATGGATATTTATGCGACATATTGACACATAATTGGGTCATCCTTTTGTAATTATTTATCTCAATACTGTTTACATTAATGACAATCTATAGGTAAAGAATGTTTGGTTTGATATTTCACTGGCTTCACAAATTTATTTATATCATGAGTTGCATATTATAGCTTTAATATCCATAGAACCCAATTATATACTTTGAATTTTCTTATTTAAAAATTTTTACTTAATACTTTGGCCTTAATATTGAAATCCTAAATTCGTCACTGACCTTGGTCAAGTGGATTACCAACATAAAAATGAATTACATGTTCCATCACATATCTGACTGGCCCGAAATACTGTCAGATATTATACATATAAGGAGACAAAAATGAAACAAGGGTTTACTGAAAAAGAAATTAATAGACAAAAAATTAGGGTTTTATTCGAATGAAGGTGAGAATACCTTATCTCTTCTTTTGCGTATTGTAAAAAATGATGGTGGGTTTTACTGTGCGTGAGAAGTAGAAAGGCGAGAGAGAGTTAGAGGGAGAGAATCCGAGAAGATGAGACACGGGAGAGAGTTGGAGAGTGGGTTTAGAATTTGGGGAAAATATCCCGCCCGACTTCCTTATTTATTTTTATTTTTTTCTTTTAATGACTTTTGCATAGAATTTCAATATATTACAACATTTTTTTTCCTATTTGTAATAGATTTTGTCCGTTACAAATTTATAACGGATTAAATTTGTTACAAATAATTAAAAAATCTGTTATGATTTCCTTGTTTTGGTGTAGTGAATCTCACAACCACTCTCATCCAAAACCTCCCTAGATTTTTTCACTTTAGTCCACTAACTAAAAATGTATTGAGTCGGTCATTTTTCGTAATCGTGCATTTTGTGCAAGTACCCCAAAACATGCCTACATGGGATTCCTGAGGACTCAATTTTTTTACAAGTACAATAAGTGAAACCCAATGCTTTGTCGTATCTGATTACCCACAATTGTGATTTTAGAATCTTATTCACAAACGATAACTTTCGTCCTCCTTGACAAGCTTAAATTTATACGTGAAGCTCCCATAAATTTCATTTTTAAATTTATATAACATTTCATTTGTGTAGAAATCAACAATACGAAGCAAAAAATCAGGAATGATTTTTAACTTAGGATTACCAACCAAATCTTTATGATTCGCCATTAATTGTTCATGGCGTTAACACATAAGACCCCTACCAAATTGGATCATAAATTTAAGCAGTGAATAATTTTTCGAATCATACTTTTGAAAAATGCATGTGAGCTCTCTGCATGTTGTCTACTTGATATTTTTGTCAAAACAATATGATTCACATACATCGGAACCCATTTTGAACAGATTTTATACATTGAGTTTAACCATTTATTTTCATTTAAGCCACTTTTGTTAACAAGCTTCGTCCACCTCACGTCAAACTCTTTCATTAACTTTGATCCCCAAATACAAGTTAAAAATTCCTCATAGTAAGCATTATATTTAACTGAATCTAATTTCTCATAAAATTTGTTTGCCAACTAAATATTTATGAAATGTCATTGGTAGTATTCTTGAAATTGAATTTGTCATGGCAAGATCTTGTTCGTTTATTATCATCTTAGGGGCATCACTGGGCATAAATTTTAGAAATCGGTTGAATAACAAAACAAATGAACCAATGGTCTCATCATTCAAGAATGTATAAGCAAATATAATTGTTTGACCATGATTATTAACCCCCCATTGGTGGCACAAATATCAAACTATATCGGTTGGTGTTATATGTTATGTTACAAATAACAACATCCCGAAAAAATGTGTTCTCCAGTCTCGAGATGACATCGACCCAAAAATAATGTGTAATTTTGTTTTCATCATTTGCCTCGATCTTAAAATAAAATGAAGGATTTTTTTATTATTATTCTAATTTTAATTACTCGTGAAGCATATCCCCGTCACACACCCAACTCTTTGAATTTATCCCTTTAGTGGTTATACAAATCTTGTTGTGTACACACAATATTTTCAAAAACATCCTCTTGCACCCCAAGTAAATTAAATTGTTGATGTTTTGGAATATTAACCATGTCAAGTTTTCGAGGCAAAAACTTTTGAGCACTAGACACTACGCGGTGGGAATGCAAAAGATATATTTTTTAAGAGTGGCTAATGGATGATAATGACCATTGGAAAATACACTAATTTCATATAAGCCATTTTGGAACATCACAACATCAAGTTTTGCATTACAACCAACTTTAATTGACCCCTGACGTCTTTCCACTCTAGTGTCAGCAACAAGTGTTCCCTTCCCTTGTTTCCAACAAACAAACTATTTCCTAACGATTTCATCGGTTTTGCGTCTCTTTTTTACACCAATTTCCAAAACTAAAATAACATTCTCATTTAATCGTTATAGAACTTATTGAAATCATCTACCGTTTTAAAATACTAATGCAATTTAGGCTTTAATTCGAGTGCTACTTGTGGAGTGTATACAATTTCAGCACGTCTAGAATGTGACTCAACGCAGTGCTAATTCTTAACATTTAGGAAACTTGTATTTCAAATTCTATATCCTCCACATCCCATTGTAAATTTTTTGCATCTTTAAGAAGGCCCCTACATGTATGTACTCTAGGCAAAAACAATCTTTTTAAAATTTTCTTAATTTTACTATGCACCAAATATGTGAACTAATTCAATTAACCCAATTTTATCTTTCTAATCCTAAACATGCATCTAATGAGATTAAACAAATAAATTAAAGAAAGTTCACAATGCTGATGTACGAGGAAACCACTAAGAGAGAAAACCTCGGATGGCCCAGGCCAGACAATCACTATGATATGGTTTTACAAAGCGTAGACAGTAAACTTACACAACTCGATCACCCATAAACCTTGATGCTCTTCTATCTTCAACTACTACTCCACAGTGCAAAGTAGGAATACAGCTACACCACGTCCATAGCACACGAATCCACACGCTCCTCGATATCCACTAATGTAAGCTCACTAATCATCTATGAATCAAAACATGGAGTCTATCGTTTCTTCTTTGTAATGAGCATGTACGGAATCCACCGCATGAAAATAGTTGTTCAATAAGGAAGAACGAAACCAGGTGCCAAACCAAGATCTCTATGATATACTGATTATAAAAGCTCGGATCTTAAAACGGAGAGGATGTTTATGTTTTAGCTTTTGAAAACACTTGTAGACAAGTTGCAAAAAACGTAATTCTTTCCTTTCAGTTTTGCACACCTTTTTTCTGAGTCAAATACGCCTTAAATAATAAAAACACGTTTTTAAGGCGATGAGTCGTTTGAACGAAAAACACATCTCATTAGAACGAAACTCATATGTCGTTTGAACGAGAATACAAACTCGTTTGCACGAGGTTTAAATTCGTTTGAACGAATAAAATGCAAGCCATTGTTCATACGACTCTAGAATCGATTTAACTCAGATAAGATTTATAGAAATCTTTTTAAAAACAGTTGTAAATAAAATACAACATCGTTATAAAAAAAATTCCAAGAACCATAAACCATTATGCACTCATACCTTGGAGAATCTCGAAAAACCGTGTGAAGGCTTAAAACATGCACCAAAAATGCGGCATGATCTATATCCTTGAATCTTGGCTACTACATCTTCATCACAACGTCATAGGCTTAATGGAATTGTGACACATAAAGACTATCCTATGACTCAAAGTTATTTTTATCCCGAATAATGCCAAAACATACAAATTGACACTATTTGGAAATTTGTCCTTACAAATCTCCCATTTTGGCTATTCCAGGACAAAACCAAAAAAATAAAATGTTAAGTCAGGCCGTCAAGCCAAATGACCAATGTCCCATCCCATAAACCCAAAAATAAAAACACAAGACACAAATTAGAATATGTAGAATATGTTGGACCGGTAACCATGAGTTGTCTGAATGTGATGTAGCCGAAAAAAACTAAATTTCTGAACAATCACTACACACACGAAACAAACAAATACCAAGTGAAGTACGAAGGAATGAAAATATGATATCCATAAATGATAAAATATCAAAATATCAAATATCAAATCTCAAATCTCCCCCTACGTCACATATCTATCTCTCCCCCTTTTTGCCTGGAATCGACAACTAGTGGGGCAAATAAATAGAAAACGCCATATCTTGCATGAGAATAACATGGGAAGCATAACTAGATAAACATGAGTAACCAGCTAATAAAATATCAGAATATGACAAACTATAGCTAGTAAACAGACATGAATAAATCATCACTATAATAAATGATGTGACTAAATAGAATATCATCCACAATGCAGTATAAGAATGAAACATGAATAAACTAAGTCAACTGTAAACAATCCATAAGTACCATATGAGAATGACAGAATAATATCTAGCATAAAGGTACTGAAACTGAACGAAAGAAATTTTGAAATATTTGTAGGTTGTTCAAACAATACATAATCTCGTTCAAACGACATGGGCATTTCGCGAGAACTGGGGATGATCTCGCTTATAGTGACCTAAAACAGTAAGCTCTCATTCAAAGATCATTTAAAGCAGGTCATCGAACAAACTTCTAACAACCCAACACTATACGTCGAACACACCTCGCTTGAAGCTCATTGGAACCATACATTGAACGACATGCTTAAGTCGTTCAAACGACCCTTATATCTCGTTCTAACGAGAGAAACAAACATTTATTCCAACACAGAAAAAAATGTAACATCTACCCAGAATGATGATCCACTGAAATAAGCGCCTGATACTTCAAAAAATAGGTAAAATACTAACTCAAAAGCAAAAAGAGTTGCACTTTAACACGGTATTGATGTGCCTAAACATGGAATGGAATGAATGGGTGTGAACTAACCCAAATGAATCATAATTCAAACACATAGATACGTTTAAGAATCTCTAATTGACTGCTAAATATCATCAAAGTACGGTTTAGACATGTGTGATAATTATAAATTGAAATTAATGAACAAAACAAACATCGTGCACACAAATTTTGATGATTCTACCAAACAATGGCGTCATGACATGAATTTTTCAACCTATGACTCATTGTGCAAACCCGTTGATCTTTAACTAAACTCCCTCAAAAGATAAACATATATGATTATTCTTTTCTAACACAATCTTCTTTTAAAGTTATACATTCTCTTTTAAGAGATATCCTATTAGCCCTTTTGGGAAAAATATGCTCTTTTTAATGCCTTAATTTTTTTTCTTGGACTCTTTTAAACGGTGACTTTCACGATGAGTTCACTTGCCTCTCGCATCCCTTTCCCGTGCACACTCATATTTTTTAATAATAATACATAACCTCACGGGAAATGGTTCTTACATGCACAACTACCTCTAAGTCTTATATGCACGTGCATGTGTGTTTAAAGGCATATACATAGTCGAATCTAAATGCAAATCAAGTTCGAAACAACTCCATTAAGAACATGGTTAAGATTAAGCTAAGCATCTACAATCATGACCAAATGTCCTAGCCACATTGAAATAATTAAGTGAAGGGGTCCAAGCACACAATATGCCATATCATAAGTGTAAACTCAATACACAAAAATCAAAAATCTTTTTTGTGTTTTTCAAAATATTTTTGACCCAAAAGAAAATCTTTTTGTATTTAAAAAAATATATGAAACGAAAAATCTTTTTGTATTTTTCTCAAATTTACTCAAGAAAAGAAAAAAATAAAAAACAAAAGATACACGTCATAACTTTAGAAAAGATATCTAGAGGACACAACTAGAGTATACCAAACTGTGAGCACGCTCAACCGTAAGATCTAACATGGGAAGAACCACGTGCAATGGTACGAGAATCACCAAGTCTAATGCCTAAAGCTTCTAGATCTGATTTTTTAACCCAAGTAGGTGTGTAACGACGAATGGGGGTTTGGGGAACCGAAATTACTCTATTCTTAGACTACCTAGGAACGTTCTTAAGATCATAGCAATAACGTCTAAGATGATCCTTCCTACGATAATGAGTGCAAGTGTAAATATAACGGGGAGTGTTTACTAATGTTGACCTTTCTTAACGTTCCTATATGGCCCTCTCGTATGCATGGTTTTGGATTTGGAAATGGGAATAACATGATCATCAAAGCCAATACCACACCTATCATCTTTGATTTGGACGGTGCCTAACATCCTATCCAACTTTTCTGATCTAGACTCTAAATCAAAAACTCTACTCTAATCTCTCAATCTTTCCTTAAGATCTATTATAAGCTCTGCAAACTCTATAAGCTCCTTTTTATAACCTCCATTAACCCACGAAGATTGTTGCTGGTAGTGGTAAGACCAGCCCTTGGACCCACTCGTCTAGGGCACTTCCACCAACATTGACCTCAATATTGGAATGGGGAAGATCACCCCTATCCTCTTGCACTCTAAGAATAGAATATGGAAAAATAATGGGAATTTCATAGGACTCACTTAGACCCACACGAGGTAACTCGTTTATCTTCTCCATAAACTCCTGCTCGAAATTGGCAAGGGAGGACTTGAAGATATTTTCAGCACTAAAATAGGGGAAAGACGATAGAGGCCAAAGTTCCTCTTAGAGGGAGCAGACAAGTATTCCTTCTGCGATTTAGAATAGGTGGTGAAAAAGGGACCCCTGGTAGTTATCTCAGTAGACGAATCACCCAAGGTGGAGGTGGAGGTGGCAGAATCCACAACAGCAGAGGTGATGGTGGTTGCTCCAATCACCAAAACCAGTGAAATAGTGACGAAAATAAGAACCATACCCACTAGAACCTCGCTAGTGGTGGTGGTGGTGGTGGTGGTGGTGGTGGTGGTGGTGGAAACACCCAAGACGGGGTTTACAGACAAAAAAGATGCCATTTGTGGGACGAATAAAGGAAGAAGATGACAGTTAGAGCCGATGATAATGATGGTTTATATTTTTCTCTCTCTTTAAAAAGCTCGGTTTGAATAAAATGAAAAAGTGAAAATTAAGAGGGTTTATAAGAGCCTTTTATACCCTATTAAGCCCACATGCTTCTGACAATCAAAAAGAGAGAAAATCATTCCCCAAATAATGGGATTCTTGTTCTCTTTTTGACACGTGTTACCTCGAGACCCTCAACAACATACTTATTTAATGCCAACGGTGCCATAATGAGATTAAAATAAACTTTTTGTATTCCAAGAAAAAGTGAATCGTTGCATACAAAACCCTTTGGTCTACCCAACACAAAGTTTTTTGTACGAGGGGACTAATGTAGAGGGGTGTTCATCCATTTGAAAAAATACATTGGCGAGTAGGACCATGTAAATGGGGTGTCTCTGCCCAAAAAATTATCAATAAACGTTTTAGAGCAAGGGGGCCCAATCCCAAGTTTTAAGTTACAGAAAAAGGGTAACAACGAGGGAGGCTCATTACGAGTAACTGCCTCAAAAAGATGTTAAAGTCAAAATAAAGGATAGTTGGACAAGGAGGGACTCACCACGACGGACCCCTCGTTATAAAACCAAAGCTACATAAATGAAGCAAGGACGCGGAGGACTCACCACGAGCAACCCCTCATCCTAAAGATCAAGTCACATTTTGTAAGCAAGGACGAAGAGATCTTGTTACGAGCATCCCCTCGTCCCAAGAATAAGGTCACGTATAATAGGCAAGGATAAGGAGGGCCCATCACGAGCAGCTCCTCCTCGTTCAAGACTAAAGCCACAGAAAAAGGCCAACTCAATGGGACTCATTAAGAGCAGTCCCCTCTGCCCTAATTCACATGTTACATAAATAAAGGAAGGGTGAGGAGGTCCACCTTAAATGGTTCCTCTTCCCCAAATGACTTACCAACGAAATAACACAGGGTGAGGAAGTGCACCTAGAGTGGCCTATTTCCCAAGATTCGTTGCCTAGAAAAATAATAAAGTACTCATATTTAATTTCTTGTACAAGTAGCCTAGTTGAGTAAGGAGGGCTCAAAGAGGCCAGTTGGGATCTCCTGGGAGTTTGGGCTTGGTGGCTGAGCAATAAGGTTTGTTAAGCAAGCTCGACCACTTATCCCTTTAAGATAGAGATAATACTAGTAGAGACACCCTATGAGTAACTCAAGTCCTTACACAACTCGCACTTAGTCACAGCTGAGGTGAGTAGCCAAAAGGCTACTCACAAGAAATAAGATTTTTACAAAATGATTTTAGAGATGGTGGTCCTCGAGGCCACTCTCAAATTTATAAAGTTTGTACAACAACACCATTTTAAAAGATATTTACCAAAACAAATATTTTGTCTCCATTAGGAGACATATTTTATTTTTGACTTTGGTTCATAGCAGGTGACGCCTGTCAGAGGAGACAGACGACTACAAACATATTAAAGACAAAAGGTACATTATAGACCTTATCCCTCTAAGATTTCCCTCTTATTTTTGGAGCTCAAAAGGCCCAAATCAGCCTTAGTATTCACATATAAATACGACCATTGGTGAGGTCAAATCAGGTTTCACAAACTCAAGTTAAGCTGTTACTATATCAAAATCACACCAGACCACCTAGTTTTATTCTCCCTGCTCTCTCTATCCCTAAGTGTTGAGTGGTTCTAGTCTTAGCTTCATTTTTAATAGAAAGGGAAGGTTTTACTTGGTGCTACTTCTAAAACTTCTTGAAGACCTTGGAGGTAGAGTACATTGAGGTGGGTCATGCCTTACCCTTTCCAGTTTCTTACCAGACCTCAATCACATTACCCTTTTTCATTTAGCGACTCTACTGGGGAGGTATCCTCACTTTCATGGACAAAGAAGGTTTTAACGTTTCTAAGAAGATGATTTTTTAAGACACTCCACCTGAGAATGGAGATCAGAGTGATCAGACCACCCAAGAAGAGGTGGTAGTGATTGGAGCTAGAGTACATGCTCCTCAAGGAGGGAAAGCTCGTACAGCAACAGCAGCTCCATTGGCATGTATTAATCTAATGAGTATGTTCTTTGAGTTTTTAAAACAAAATAACGTGGATTTGGCAAGATTGAGCCAAAGTTGTGTAACACCAGCAGCAGCTCCCTCTAGAGGGGTAGTCGTTGCAGCAACAGCAATAGTAGAGGTGGCTCCGCCATAAAAGGTGGTGCCGAAACAAGTTGTGACACCATTGAGTTCATCGAAATAAAGAATGTGGGTTTAGAAGAATCTCCCTCCATGGTTGTCACCATAGAGGAAATGAAGAAGCTACTTTCCTCCTCTCAGAGGGAAACTTCTCATCTATATGAGGAGTTGAAGAACCCCTATCTGGAAAGTGTGAATGATAAGTTATGCCCAAAATGGTATGTTCTACCAAAATTTATCAAGTTCAACGGCAAAGAATAAAATCTAAGGGATCATTTGAAAAGATTTCTTGAGTACATAGGAGTGCATAATGTAAGATGTGAGTGCAGATTTGGGGAAGCACCGCGTTGAGCGTGTTTTAGACTTTAGCAACATTTTTGCGCCTACGTATCCATCTCATTACGGAATCAAAGTATGCGTAGTTAGTGGGTCCGTACGATACGCCAAAACTCAATTTTTGGTGGTTTTGGTGCGCGGGGGGGCCCAGATCCAGCTAACCGCCTCCGAATGCCCATAAACCGTAATGAACTATAAAAATATGCTCATCACTATCGAACCGTGACGAAGCTCAAGAGGTGCGTGGGGGAGAAGAGTTAGGTTTCCTCTCCTTACTTTGCCCCCAAGACCATCCTCCATCAAATGAGGGGGAAAACCCTCTTTTATAGCAAAAGTGCTTCAAGTGGTCTTGACACATGTCATTTAATCTATGAAACCAAGTGTCAAATATTTATGGTGCCACTTGTCACAATATATGTGGTGGCATATATAAATGAACAAATTTAATTATTACTAGAGTATTGTTTAGTATAATTTTTCGAACGCGGAGAATACTCAATATATTAAATCGCGCGTAATAATAACTCTGCCGGTGTAGGGTCTATAGTAAAAGTTGATAAATCATAGATCAATATTTGATCAAATATGTGGGGTTACTTTATTAGAGTGTTGGTGGTTAATTTAATTAACCCCACTCTACATTTTCCCCCTCGTACGCACAGTTAGTGTGTTGATGATTCGGCTGAGACATATCAATTGTGTGTACGAAATAAATAGTTTAGCCTATTTCAAATAGAAAATCATCACATAACCATGTTCGGTTTGTTATCATGCATGCATATGCACATATGATTTGCATATAGTTTTGAGGGTTATCTTTGTTGCCTCTGCTTTTCATTTTGGAGGAGTATTTTAGGGGTTGTCCCCATTCCTATTGAATGAGCATGTCTCCACAATTTTATTGTGGTTTTAAAGATTTTGAACATCAAAATTGCTAAATGTACTGGCATGAGCAACACTACACCAAAATAGGAGATTTGTGAGTGCTGTTAGCACTCGCAAATGACCTTTATAACTGCTATTTACCATCATAATTTAGGGGGTGACAAAAGAAAGTTTGTAACTCCTAACAGCAGTCACAAATTTTTATAACCCCTATGAGGGTTATGACTGGTGACCCCAATTTGTAACTGTTATTTGTAACTGCTATCAGCAGTTAGGAATATTAGATTCGTAACTGCTGACAGCAGTTACGAATCTTACATTTGTGACTGTTGTTAGCAGTTACGAATCTTATATTTGTAATTGCTGTTAGTAGTTACAAAATTGATAGTAGTGACAAATTTATGACTGCTATTAGCAGTTATAAAATTGAATTTGTTAAATGTGGTAAGAGCTAGTGCAAATATCTTTATATTTTCACAAAATAATGAAATAATGAAAGTAAAATAAATATCATGATAACAAGTCTAAAATTTTTGACAACATTTCATTTATATTTCTCATATTCCAAATATCCACTACATATAACACTTGTTTAAACTTAATTTAACATCAAACAACCCATTCGTGGGCGCCAAGTACAAAAGGAACATAGAATATAAAAAAACTAAAAAAAATAATGACACAAAACTTCGACAACATGAAATGTCATGAACATGTAACAAATCATTCTAGACCTAGACCAGGGGTCACCACGCCATGGATACGCTTTGTGAAGTCTAGGTATATCAACCGTAGAGGGTATTGATGCAATGAAATCCTCCCTTGTGTACTCGGAGTATGCGTGTTGAGCAAGTTCAATGGACTCAATTTTTTTAATACGGCGCCTCAGTATCCATTGACTTGTGCTTGTGTTGCTTGCCACGAAGTGTAAACACTTGGATTTAGGCCTTTGAATACTACATATGTCGGATATGCCATGTGTATGTCTGCAAATTATAAAATGTAGCTGTGTTAGTTACACTACTAGTAACCGTAGTCAATGGTAAATAATAGGCCAAAAGTTCAGTAAAAGAGGAATAGAAGAGCAGTTATAGTAGACATGGGAATAGAAGATCAGCTATGGTATATAGAGCCACTATGGTATATAGAGGTTTAAGAGCAGCTATAATAATTAAAAAGTATTATTGACCAGGGATTAATATGGAAAGCTCACGAATTAAAAGCCTAATGGTCTTTTTTTTATAAGAAGCTAAAGTGTATAAAAAGAACCCGCCTAAGGGGTGGAAGCCTGTATACAATACATATACAAAGTTATACAAAAAGCTAATTTAGTCATATATAAAGACTACAGGCGTATACCAAGTCGAACCTGAAGTCAATATTCATGGTAAGACGAATAAATGTTTTGGATATAATAGGTTGACATGTTAGATAGGTTTACATGTAAGACAAATCAATTATTTAAACATGCTACATATTTCACATATCATAACATGAACTATACACAACTCTTAATAAGTTGATTGAGTAAATTAACCATGACCCAACTCATTGTCCATTTCAATTTTCAGTCAGAGTTTGACATAAATACAAAAATCCATTTTGAAAAAAAAAAAAAAAAGAATATTGAAAAGGTTAAGTTTCTAATTATGAGTGTCATGTGATCATTCAAACTTAATACTATATTACTTAAAAATGATATTCAATATATATATATATATATATATATGTGTGTGTGTGTGTGTGTGTGTGTGTGTGTGTGTGTGTGTGTGTGTGTGTGTGTGTGTGTGTGTGAATGTATATGTAAAAACCTATTTTTATATACCTGCCAACCTGCTTCAATGGTGTTAAGGTCTCCAAATGAACGAGAGCTCGCCCATAAGATCGAAATTCATACAAGAGCTCGTCCATAAGATTGAAATTCATAGTGTTGTCCGCAAGTGTTCCTAACGTGGTATTAGGCATAGAGGCACCGTTATTCATCACGAACTTTCTCATGTGTCCAATCATAAAGCCTATATAGTCCAAAAATGAAAAAAAAAATCGAAACCCAGAACAAAGAAGAAGCGCAAATATAAAGAACAAAAATGGGAACTTCCAGAAAGGATCGCTTTCTTCGGCCTTCAAACTCTGAATCAACCCAAGTCGCGCAAACATCGCCAACAAAAATTTCTTTCTAACTGCAATCAGAAATGCATCTCAGAGAAAAGAAACATAAAACCCGTTCATATAAAACTATTACCACACGCTCACACTCCCTACCTACCTGCTCACACCCTCTTACCAAAATGTATACACCCCGTATACCAGCTGCCCCCGCTTATCTCCCCATATATCAGCTACACTCTCATTACCTACAATAAAATATCCAAACTCCCTACCTTGGCTGCCCAACCAGAAAACCCATACCCTACAACCCCGCCCATATAGCCATGTTTCCCCTCCCACTGTCACCCACAACCACACCCCTGTAGGAACCTGCCAGCCCCCATCGAACCTCCTCTACAAGCATCCCACAAGTCAAATCATTTGTTTACACCTAACTATATGCACACAAAATAAACTTAACTAAAAAGTAATGAAGTGCGCATCCCAGAGGGCTTACTTCCTTTCTACATGATCAGTGATGCATATTTGTCGCATTGTTTTTTAATATTGAACAGCTTGTTGGCAGAAGCACTGAGACTGATAATCTACAAACACAATTATTGATTCATTAGAAACAGAAACAAAATTCCAATAGCAAACCACCCATAAAAGATAAGCGTATATCAAAGTCAACTTTGGTGTAACTGATATGGAATCTTAATTCTTAATGTCTATCCTTTTGATGTCCACAATATAAATAAAATATGAAGGTGACAAGGATAAATTTTCAATTATATGAGGATACCTCTCTAACTTCTGCTTCTGTGATTCTACCGTCTGCATCTTTATCGACCCTGCATTAAATTCATCCTTTAGTAAAATAACAATAATAATAATCTTAATAATGTATTAATGATGACTCTACTAAATTTCTCACATGTCAAAAAAAGTTTGAAGCCGAGAATCAAAACTCCAATCTGCTATTTGCTCCTAAAACTCTTTCAATTGTGCATTAGTGATGGAATCCCCGGTTATATTACGCCTTCGGGTAAGTGCATCAAAACCTTTTTAAGGTCAAGTCAAAATATAAAACCTGTCAATGCAAGAAAATAAATACAAAATACTTTTGCTTCTCAAGCTTATAAAAACATCAGTTGCATTCATACATGCTTAATTTAAAGATTTCTCATATTCTAAGAGTGCCGAGCATGCAATGATATTCCTGAATGAGTGAAGAAGAAAGTGTGCATTCCTGATACTATATGCCATTTCCTACACATGTATCTTATGGTTTTCAAATACGCTTTTAATGTTCCCACATGCCTTGAATCAAATTATGCAATTGGGGGAAAAAGATGAGATGTAATGATGGTCAACCATGTCTAATCTATTCCAGATTTTACGATCATGCAACATAATTGATGCAGTTCCAGGGTAGAGAATCCAAATCCAAACATACAATTGATCGATTAGGCAATTGAGGCCATAGACGCTGCTAAATACAACATCTGTAAATTAAATCATAAGTGAGTCCAAACATATAATTGAATCATAAGTGAATCAAGTGAATTGTTCACCTAAATACAACATCTGTTAATACAATATTGATATGACACAATCAAGTGAATCAATGAATTAATTATCATATCTGATACTGTCTACTGATCATATCAGTTATCCAAATATGTGAATCAATGAATTAATTATCATATATGTGAATCAATGAATCAAGTATGTGACTCAATTGTCATATCTGATACTATCTACTGATAATATTAGTTATCCAAGTATGTGAATCAATGAATCAATTATCATATCTGTGAATGAATGAATCAATGAATCAAGTATGTGAATCAATTATCATATCTGATACTATCTACTGATCATATCAGTTATCCAAGTATATTTTTTTTACCTAGGCAAAAAGTCAATTATGGAAAAATACTTTCACCTATGCAGGATGTTCTTCACAATATTTGTCAAAATCACATCATTATTACAAGGTTACACTAGTAAAAACAACTAATATTAATTAGGTAAATATTTTCCAACTAGTTGAAAATTATTACCCCCAGAACAAAATCGGGCCTTGAAAATTATCGCATGTCAAACCAGTCCCTCAATCGAGGACATTGTCTCACTCCCGCTACCTGTTCAACTACCCAACAGCCACTTATCATCATTGCTGACTTTTTTACTGTAATCAATTGATTCTAGTAGTTTCTATTATATTGAAGAACACCTGCAAGGGGGGTCAGAACTTGAGTATACACGGCATATATAAGGATAAAAAGGGGCCCTAAAAAAACTAGCCCTAGCCCAAACAAAATTTGCACAACTCGATGATAAAATCAAGAGTCCCAAGAATTCCACAAAAGAAAAAAAAAATACATGACCAGGGTACATTTTTTTTTATTCGTAAAAATGAAGTAATCAATGGATCACTTATTTATTTTTCTTCAATCATCCTCAAATTTTGAATATTTTTCTCCACATAAATTCACATGGTCTATCTGCCTTATAAAGTAAGTATTTAATTGACTCGTTGCTCATATAAGATTAAATACTTGTGACCATCTTCAAAAGGAAGTTGAAAGATTGGCTTTATCTCCTAATTGGTGTATATGTGTTTCTTGAATAACGAAACTATAGAGATAGGGGACATACCTGCCCATATCATCTGTCAAACCATCCATCCAGAACTCGTAATTCAACTACCTAGTTTATTGAATCATTTTATGTCAATTGAAATCACCAATTACTATCCGTAAAATTTGATTTGATGCCAATTTTGTAGAACAAGTTTGATATTGTATAAAACTTTGGAAGGATAAAAAAAAATGCAAGTTTTGAACTCTTACAAATGATCTAGATCCATACCTTTTGAATAGTAGGTGAAATTAAGAACCTACACCCATGGTTAGGAATGAGATCAGAAAGGCCCTAGCAAGAATTGGTTGAGTCGCACCTTCAATGTCAGTATTTCCACATTCCCTGTTTCACAAGCAGAAGAAAAGGATATCATCAATATGATTAATTAAGCATGCAAACTGAAGGCAATGCATATTATTACAGAATACTTCTATGGATTAAGTATCCATCTAGAATGTCATTTCATTTATTTCCAGGAAGCTTCCATATGGTCAATAGAGACCAATTAAATCTCACGATAACCATCAAAAGGAAGACATGTGGTAGTTTCAAATGAGAGAAGCAAAAGTCCCTATATAATTTGATTATTACCTAAAAAAATTGCATCAGGAATGTCTTAATGGATTTGCTCGTCTATAATAGTCTCGCTGCTCACTTCCAACCATTGGAAGTACATAACTATCCTAATATTTTCTTTTTTTTTTCTTTTTTATAAAAAATCTCATATATTCCCTTGTGAATTTACAGGATAGTTTCTTTCACCAAGAACCAGCAACCTAATCAGATTTACATTTCTCACCTTTAATCCACTCCCACACAAGGTGCATTTAGGGAAAAATGTAAAGGAAAAATCAAGAATCAAAAATAATATGGAAAAAACAAACCTATCTAGTTATCTCTCCTATTATAGCAGCCCATACTTCATTCCAACCTTTAATATGATGAAATCCAAACCTAAACTGATCAAATATGACCTTCCGTGTGACAAAAGTAGAAAATGGAAGGAAGAAAAAAAAAGTTAAAAAAAATATTTACAAATAATGCCGCCACACACTACATGAAATCTTCACTTCTAATGCCAACACTTGACCTTTCAACCATGCGCACGATGTACTTTTCGTAAACTCTTTCCCGATTCTCTTACCACCATTGTTCTCCTTCTTTCTCACTAAAATGTTTTCGACTAAAGCAGACCCGCTTAAGATCTTTCACGCCTCCAGGTAAGGAAGTAAGAGTGATATAAACACCAGGCTCATCTTGATTAACCCGTTCGTTATCATTACGAGATTCTCCTTCTTTCGTTCTTACCCCAATTCTCGTCGTAGCTTCAAAATGTGGTAGCTTGTTGTTACCTGAACTGCAGTTACTTACAGTGCCTGATCCATTAGATAAAAATTGGGTTTTTGATCTATTAGATAACAGCTGACTGTTTGATCCCTTAGATAACAGTTAATTGTTTGATCAGATTGAGTCTGATTCTTAGCGCGCTATTTGACCGGTCAATTGATCAACTAAACCATTTGAAACGTCGCTAAGAGCGGGATTAGAACTAAAGGAAGTGAATAAAGAGATTTGATGTTTCGGATAGCTCCCACGGGAAACCTTTCAGCCATGCCCTTCAGCCCTCGGATCATATCAGAAAAACACAACAAAAATCAAATACAAACCATTAGAAACCCTAGATCATATTGAAAGAAATACCTGAGATGGGGAATCAGTACATGGCAAGCTTCAAAGAAATACATATAAAATAATGTAATGAAAATACAACCTATTTAGTTAAAGATCTACGTATAGATGAAAATACAACCTATTTTGTATGTAAGTTGAAAAAATATACTTCACTACCACTTTATGGTGGAAAATCTCGTAATGCTGACACTCGTATGATAGGTTGTCAACATACTATTTGTGCATTCAACTGTACTTGTATGTAATGTACAAACTAAACACATGTACTCTACATTGTTGTATATTCAATCACCACATTTGATACAAATTGAAATTCAAATACAATAGATATCTAATAGCCTAACACTTTATGTCTCTATACCCACAGTTCATAATCAATGAATATTCTCATTAACGTGTCTCCATATCCACATTTCATGACTAATGCACATTCTGAGAAGCATTTATACTAAGGAGTATTTTGTTACCAGGACACATTCTCATAATCTTAACTGAAACGAATGTAAATGTAGAGTACATCTCATAAAGTAATACACAGTGGTATCCATACGATTGACATTACATCTCATAAATTAATACAGAGTTGGTTACAAAACTTTTATAACATGAAAGTAATAGGAAGGAAATATTCTCACAACTACATAATCAAATTGAACATATAACTGGATGGGTTCAATTACACACAATCAAATTATATCTCGCAAAAAAAAACATAACAATGGCACATTTTTAAGCAACAAATTAAACATAGAACTGAATCATCATGTAACAATAATTCTAACGAACGTAGTGCACCTATAAACCAAAAAAGACAATACATACATAGTAGTAGATCAATAACACAAAAGTTCATTAGACATTCGTTTGCGACATCATACATTAGACATTAAATATACATACATATTCATTAGACATTCATACACATTAAAAAGTTCAACAAACATGCATTTAACAATGCTAATAAACCTGAGTACCTCATATATACTATAATGGGTACTTTTAGTGTATTCTAGGATGATAAGAAAAAATAAATGAAAAATCTTCTAACAAACACAAACAAAATTATTTACAAAATCCTTACAACCCTAATCTAAAAATCTAAAATGAAATCTTAATCGTTGGGAGAGAGAGAGAGAGAGAGATAGAGTACCTTTTCAACAGTGAGATAAATGGTAGGCAACCCCATTCACATGATAATCTACAACATTTAAGGAAATTCCTTAAGCCTTTTATCAAACACTTGGCCTGCAATTCAAGCATATCAAACCAAACTTTTAAATTGGTGCATAGGCAACCCCATTTAATGATTCAAAATTGTAAAATGTTGGTAGAAAAACAAATATCAATCTCATTACACAATGCAATGGAACTCAAAAGAAAAGGTCAAAACCCTTACAAATTTAATTCTTTTCTTTGAAATCCCAATCAATCCAGAACTACATACACAACTAAAACCGATTAATAAAAAAATACAAACATAAAATTGAGCCAGAAAACTATAAACTAAACCTCAAAACCATTAACAGAAGAGCATATAAACATTTTTAAAAAAGTACAAAAACAAATAGACCGTAGACCATAAAACATATAAAAACGTACCCTTATTATCCAAACGTATCCCTGTTAGAAAAACCATTGTATAATCGTCTTCCCTCGAGGCCTTGAGGGTTCTTCTCACAACAACGAAATGACGGTTCAAACCAAAAACTCACAACAACCAAATGTAAGAGAGAGAAGAGAAGGGAGGGAGTTGTGAAAAGAGAGAGAGGAGACAGGAGGGAAATTAAAGTTACATGAAAATTTTTATGACTCCTAATAGCAGTCACCAATTAAGTTTTAGGGTAAAGTTTGTGACTGCTAGGAGCGGTTACAAATTTGTGAGTGATAATAGCGGTTACAAATTAAGTGTAAGGCCAAAATTTGTGACTGCTACGAGCAGTTACAAATTTATGACTGCCGATAGCAGTCACAAATTTAGTATTAGACCAAAATTTATAACTCTTCATAGCGGTTATAATTTTGTGACTGCTCATAAGAGTCATAACTTATAAATTTGTGACTGCTTATAACAGTTATAAATTTTTGACTGCTTATAGGAGTCACGAATTGATTATATGGTGGCATTTGTGACTGTCATTAGCGGTGAAAAACTAATTTAATCAATTTTATTATTACCCATTGATTTTACCACCCCTAATGGGAGTTACAAATAATTTTGTGACTGCTTTCGGGAGTTATAAGTTTGTCACCCCCATTAGCAGTCAAAATAAGGCAGTCACAAAATTAGCATTTTGGTGTAGTGCAACTAATTGGTGGTTATCTAAGTATAGTGAATATTTTGCAATCATAAGATCAAAACCTCTCGAGAGTACTTGGTCTAGCAACCATAAGTTCTTCGAGTGAACTGGGGTTTTTAAACCAGCATATTTTGTAAGTGTGCCCAATTTTATTTAGTCGATCAACCATAAAGGTCCTTTTAGGACTTTAAGTGTGCTAAAAAATTAGGGTCTTTAAGCATGACTAGCAATTTAGGATTTTAGTCTCCCATAAATCAAGATTATGCCTAGTAATGTGGGGCTTTAAGTTTCCCTTAATAGGGTCATACATGCCTAGTAGTGTAGGACTTAAATCTCCCATATCCGAGGGTCAGGCGGGCCTAGTAATGTAGGATTTAAATCTCCCATATCCGAGGGTCAGGCGGGCCTATTAATGTAATACTTAAATCTCCCATAACCGAGGGTCAGGCGGTCCTAGTAATGTAGGACTTAAATTTCCCATATCCGAGGGTCAGGAGGGCATAGTAATGTAGGACCTAAATCTTCCATATTCGAGGGTCAGACGGACCTAGTAATGTGAACTAGAATCTCCCATAACCGAGGGTCAGGCGGGCCTAGTAATGTAGGACTTAAATCTCCCATATCCAAGGGTCGGGCGGACCTAGTAATATAGGATTTAAATCTCCCATATCCGAGGGTCAGGTGGACCTAGTAATGTAGGACTTAAATCTCCTATCCGAGGTCAGGCAGACCTAGTAATGTAGGACTTAAATATCCCATAACCGAGGGTCAAGTGGGCCTAGTAATGTAGGACTTAAATCTCCCATATCTGAGGGTCAGGCGGGCCTAGAAATATAGGACTTAAATTTCCCATAACCGAGGGTCAGACGGGCCTAGTAATGTAGGACTTTGGTGCCTAGTAATAGAGGACTTTATGAGAACTGTAATGCACCACTTTGGGTGACTTACCACAATACTGGAAATATTTGTGAGGATTATAATACGCCTTTATGGGCAACTTACCACAATGCTGGTAAGGTTTATGAGAACTATAATGCACCTCTGTGGGTGACTTATCGCAATGCTGGTAAGGTTTGTGAGAACTATAATGCACCTCTGTGGGTAACTTACCAAAATATTGGTAAGGTTTGTGTGAACTATAATGCACTGTTATGGGCGACTTACCACAATACTGGTAAGGTTTGTGAAAACTATAATGCACCTCTGTGGACGACTTACCACAATACTGGGTAAGGTTTGTGTGAACTATAATGCACCTCTGTGGGCGACTTACCACAATACTGGTAAGGTTTGTGTGAACTATGATGCACCACTGTGGGCGACTTACCACAATACTGGTAAGGTTTATGTGATTTATAATGCACCTATGTGGATGAATTACCACAATACTGGTAAGGTTTCTAAAAACTATAATGCACCTTTGTGGGATACTTACCACAATACTGATAAGGTTTGTATGCAAACTCTGTGTCCAGGCTCCAAGTTTTGTGGGTAATTTTTCTTACCCCCTATCGTTTTGCTGGAAATAATGTCATGTAGTCAGTGTTACATATGAGCTGGCTATGTTGAACAAGTCTGGAGTCTATTTCTGTTGATGCCTCGACAGTAATGGTTATTCTGTGACCAGATCTGAGCACGCTTATCACTCGGGCTTCTGTTTAACTGAATATTACATCATACAATGCTTTCCCCCTCTTACTATGTTTTATCTCTTATTTTCGAGATAAAGTAAAGTAAAGAAAATATAGTTATTAGTTACAACACCATCTAAGAGTTGAAAGCATTTAAATACATTTCATGGGGTATTCGTCCCCAATTTAAAAAATCTCTTGAGTGTTTGGCTTTGACATTTGTAAGGCCTGATGTAATTGCTAAAGCTCGATTTGATCATGTGTGTTCAATATCTGCAAAGATAAGAAATCATATTTGATTCTGGTATAAAAACCATTAGTAACTTGTGAGGCATGTAATAATGCCATATATAATCATGAGGGGTATATCTTGCCCCCTTTATTTTATTTTATGTCAATAGAATAAAATAAATTCGGAATCATGATTCAAGGAATCATAAGCGTATTGTTCTATGCAATTTCATGATACGAGTTTGATATGATACAATATACAGTTGATAGAGTGTAGATATATCATGTGGTGAGCTATATATCTCATGCCCCCGTTATTTTATCAAAGCTAAGAAAACTCGAAAGTGGTTTAGTAAATCATATATAGAATAATTCAGTCAGTTTAGCATGCTGAGTCACCTTGAGGTGAATAATAAATATCAGACTAGAATTTTCATGTAACTGATATAACAATGTGAATAAAGCATACTTCAGCATAAATTAAATACAAGGTAACGGGGGAGATTTCTCTGAGCAACCCTGGATGGGGTTTCTCAGGAGGCTGCTCGCAGTACCACGACTGAGGCTTCTCGAGGTACCACGAATGAGGCTGTTCGAGGTACCACGGATGAGGCTGCTTAAGGTACCACTGATGAGGTTGCTCGAGGTACCATGGACGAGGCTGCTCGAGGTACCATGACTGACCAAATTCCTAAGTTTTCAGCAAAAATATTATTTTTCCAAGGTCACTCTAAAAATATCATCTTTAATAAGCTTGTTCAAAAGACGTCATTTTTGACATGGTTGCTCGAGTACATGCTCGTACTAAATCTTTAAACGGTCTTCTCAAGACCATATAAAATGGTTATCTAATGTCAAGGAGTATATGTTTTTTTCAAAAATAAATGTTTTTCTATTCGAACAACTCAAATTCGTGCGAGGCTACATATATTTTTAAGCATTTGAAGAGTATTTTTTTCAGGTTGTGCAGATAAAATACGCGCAAATTAAACACCATAACATTCGTAATTACTAAAATAGGCGACATGCTCTATTTGGCCTATTTTCAATGTTACATGTCAATAATATTCTAGCAACTGTTTGTTGTCAAAGTGTTCGAATGGCCATATAATTAGGTATTGCGCATAACTTTAAAAATATTTCACATGTGGTCCATTGCCACTATTTGCTTTAAAAGAGGTACCTCCGAAAGTAAAACTTTAAGATGTCTTTGTTATTTGCTTTCAAAATAAGAAAAAACATTGTAACCACATTGGGACTTGGAGTCTCCTACTGGTATGGGGTTTATCATATCTCGTGTTTCTCACAGCTTTAAGAAAAGACGGAGGTGGCTCTGACGGCACCACCTCGTGTTCCAGCTCCCGATGCATTTGCTCGAGAGTAAGTAAGATGTTATTTGTTGATTCGAAATTGGAGGGCGATTGATTCAACGTCGGAGATCCATCAAAAGTCATTAAGGCCCGCCGTTTCTAAAATCTCCCATGATGGGTTGAAATTTAAACTAGATCAATTTTTTGAAGTGGATCGAAGGTAGTTGTTTGGATGCGATCATATTTATCGGAGTGAGGTTACTCGGTTACAGTGTTTTGATTTCTTCGGTAAGTAGCTCGGAGGTCCCAGGGTCTTCGAAAGTCCAAGGTTATTTGGGTCTTGATTGTTTTAAGTTAAGTTAGTCGGACTCGGGTAGGTCGGAAGTCAAAGTGGTTCAGAGGTAAAGGATCCTCGGAGGTTGTCGTTCCGAGGTGGTTGTTCGGACTACATGTTCAGAGATTAAGCTTCCTCATAGGTCAAGGCTCCTCGAGGTATCTGATCGGAGATTTAATTGCTCAAATTCTTTGTTGTTTTCAAGCGGATCAGACTTACGTGGGTCTTTGTTTGTAATTTGGTTTGAACCTTAAGTTGAGTCATTATTTGTTTGTTTATTGGCTCGTACGAGATGCATAAAAATGCGTCAAGAATGGATCGATTTTTTAACTGGGTCGAGCAACTATGCCTCATCGTGGCTCATCCTTGGCTATCAGTTAAAACGCAAAAATGGGTTTTTTTTAAAGCTCATAGCTTGTAATAGCTACCAGCGGCAACTCTGGCCAGAAACGAGGGGTGTAGGGGTCAATCAAAAATTTTCGCCGGATTTCTATTATGTGGGAGAACAGGTTTTGAATAGTTGTGTAGGTGACTTTGAAAATATATGTCAGAATAGTTTCGTACGTGTCTTTGAACTTGGCGTGTTGCTTTTATTTTCTGACAGACGAAAGTAAATTTGTGTGGATAAAAAATAATGCACATAGTGTGATGTGACATAAACATTAAAAAATAGCCCTTTAGAAGCAGGGACTCAGTCCTTTTGTTTAACAAAAGTGTACGAATATATTTTTTTAACATGATTATGTAACTAGGCATATCTCTAAAGATTTTTTTCAAATCAATGCGCAACAGATAAAGTTGACATAATTTATTGTATATACATGTTTCATATATCTCAACCAGCTTCTGTAATATTTATGAACCAATATAGGCGTTATATCACATGAGGGGTATTCACTGCATTTCATGAAAATGAATGTTGAAGTCATTATTTGCCTAACCTTTGAAATAAACAGTATATACTATTTTTCAGCTAAGATTTAGTAATATGCATCATGCCATCTCATGTAATAACAGAAGACTAAATAATGAAATATATCAGAATGATTATCTGAAATTGGGTGCTTTCTCCACTCTTGTCGAGTTCTTCGTGTGTGCGCACGAGACGTTATGCAACCGAAATCACGAATACCTCACCAGCAGAGTCGCCAAATGTAAAATGTGAGTGTAGATTTGGGAAAGCACCGTGTTAAGCATGTTTTAGACTTGAGCAACGTTGTTGTTCCTATGTATCTGTCTCGTTGGAGAATAAAAGTATGTGTAGTTCGTGGATCCGTATGATACGCCGAAAAACTCGATTTTTGGTGGTTTTGTTGTTTTGGTACACGGGGGTGCCAAATCCGGCTAATCGCCTCCAAATGCCCATACACCGTAATAAAACTATGAAAATCTGCCCATCACTATTGAACCCGTGACGGAGCTCAAGAGGTTCATGGGGGAGAATAGTTAGGTTTTCTCTCCTTACTTTTCCCCCAAGACGATCCTCCATCAAATGAGGGGGAAACCCTCTTTTATAGCAAAAGTGCTTCAAGTGGGCTTAACACATGTCATGTAATATGTGGGACCAAGTGTCCAATATTTATGGTGCCACTTGTCACAATATATGTGGTGGCATATTTAAATGAACAAATTAAATCATTACTAAAGTATTGTTTAATGTAATTTTTTTGAACGCGGAGTATTCGCAATATATTAAGTCGCGCGTAATAATATCTCAGCCCGTGTAAGGTCTGTAGTAAAACTTGATAAATCATAAATCAATATTTGATCAAATATGTGGGGTTACTTTATTATAGTGTTGGTGGTTAATTTATTTAACCCCACTCTACACATAGGATTGACAAAATCTGAAGTTGAGGGAGTTCTCCAAGACTCTCACGGGGAAGGCATATACGTGGTACTCCCACTTGGCACCCAAAAGCATCCCCATATGGGAGGAAATGCACAGACCGTTCCTTCAAAAGATTTTCTTAGCAGAGAAGGGGTTCACATTGAGACACCTAGCTCAGGAGGTGCAGAAGCCTAGTGAAGAGCTGATGCAATATATTAAGTGTTTTCGCGAGAGGACACTAGATGTCCATGAGGACGTGGCAGAGTCAAGGCTACTACAAATACGTGTTGAGGGGCTTTTAGAAGAATATATGATCCACTTGGTCAATGAGACCAGTAATGGGACTTTTAGAGAGTTCACTAGGGCTTCTAGTAATATAGCCATGATAATCAAGACTAAATCCTCAAATTAGAGGACGCATGTGCCTTTGACTTCTGGAAGATTTTAAGTCTCTAGAAGACAAGCAGTTAATTGTGTAGAAGGAGGTTCAAAGGGCAAAAGGGAGGCCCGGGATTCAAGGGCAATAGCCCATCTAATAAGAGAATGTTTGGAGAGTATGTCCCAAAGTCGTTGTATTATAATGTGACAAAAGCAATGGACTATTATCGAACGTTAGTACGAGAGGGATTAGCAGGTCCCCCTCATTTAAATGGGAAAATCCTAATAGCAACAGACAAAGATAATGCCAAGTATTATGAGTTACATCAGAGGGTGAAACACACCACAAAATACTGTTACTACCATCGAAGGATCATTGGCGAGCAGGCGGCCAATGGTACTTTACAAATACCCCGTGTAGATGTCAACGAGAACCCACTTCCAGCGCATCAATATGGCACTGCCAATATGGTGATAGCATATAATAAAGCAGCGGATTGAGACCCGATGGAATGGCAAGGAAGTGAGAATATATGTGAAGACCTAAAAGGACTGACACTTAACAGAGAACTAAGAAGGAGAGGAAGTGCGAGGATTGGTTCTTTAATCCTGATCAAGAAGAGGCTGAATGTGAGGGGGTTGAGCAAGTGAACCCCCCAAAAGGCAAAGTAGACGTTATCCTCGCTCTGGATGAATGGGGAACATCCGAGGCAAAATATGTCTCCAATGCTTAAACTTATAAGGTAGACTTGGACTCCAAGTGCGAAGCCAGAGTAAGAAGCCCCAAGTTCAAACGGTTTTTCGATCAGATAGGAGTAAAGTATGACATTAGAGTAGTCATCATAAGGAATGTATTGGAAGCACTGTAGCAGTGCAGGGACCCCTCTCTAAATTGGTAGGGATCCATTGGAGGGTTGATTAAGAGATATACTTTTGAAGTGGTCTTCTCTGAGGCAGATAGGCAAGTACCATATTTTTACAACCGCCCGCTCTACGTGACAGCCATGATCAATGGAATTTATTTCTCTATGGAATTGATGGATGGAGGAGCGTCTATCAACATCATGCCAATTAACACGTTATAAGAGACGGGGATCTCTCAAGAAAAGATAGTGCCCATGTCGATGGTGATTTTGGGATTTGATAGCTCAGGCATGCAGTCTCTTGGATACCTGAACGTGGGTATTAAGCTCAGGATTTCACTTCCCATGTTAAGTTTCATGTCATTAACGCCAACATAAGCTACCAGTTGCTCATATGACGAGTGTTGATGCACACTCATAGCATAATGTCTTCCACATACCATCAATGTGCCAAAGTTAATATCCGATGTACTAAAATTATAATCAAACAACACAAAAACCATTTTAGAGATTGCTATACTACCATTGATGAAGAGAGAAAAAAACTCAGCAAGAAAGTTATAGAGAATGTAAGTAGTGGCAGTAGGTGTCTGATTGGGCATAAATATTGTATATTTATTCCCCTAATTTCGGTACATTTGTGAACCCGAGGAATGCAATCAATATGGATTTAACTCACATTTAAGCTACTAACCTTCGTTGGCAAGTATTTCGTGTTTTGTGTTTCTCCTATGTGTTTTACAGGTTAATTATGCAAGCGGAGCAAAAGAGAAATCGAAACCATGAAAGAAAGGCTATGAAGGAAAGTTCAAGGGCATTTTGGTAATTCTGTAATCGGATCCTGGAGAAGGAGTCAACTGGAAAGTTGAAAAGATCGAAACAATGAGAACCATGGAAGAAATGGCATCCAAATCCAAGTTACGGTTAAAGGTTTATGATCGATTGAAGTTGAGAAAAAATCCAAGAAGAAAAGAAGAAAACATGAAAAAAAAATCAAAGTGTTGAAAAGAGGAAAAAGGCACCCAAAAACCAGCGAAAGTTCCCTAATCCAGGCCGAACCGATTTGGGGTCGAACCGGTTTGGGGTACCTTCGAACCGGTTCGAGGGTCCTGATGCGCGAAAATCTTCCCTTATTCTGATTGGTCCAAAGAGTTCCAAGAAGTTACAACTCATTCAAAAACGTATTTGTACGAAGCTAATGACTTAGAAAGGGGGGTTCTTGATAGTTTTTCATAGTTTTAGAGAGAAAAAAAGTAGAAGATCACCTAGGAACATAGTTTGGATTATTTTTGCTTCAAGATTGATACATTTCGGGTTTGTTTTCAAGGTTTCAATCCAAGTTCAATCCTAGATAGAAGAGGATGACATCGAGGAGGCCCTCGTAGTAGTGGGAAACACAAAAGATAGTTACAAAAGCAAAAAAATGAATTATATCACTAAAATAGGGAAGAAGGAGAATAATATTTTAAAAGGGAGGAAGTGATAAACCTTTCTAGCCAAACACAATGAGGAGACTAGCATGGAATTCCTCGCCCTAGGAAAACGTCCCCGAGCAAGAGAAGGAGGCGAAGGATCAGTCGTGGCAACAGAAACACCCTGCAAATGCCACAAAGATAAAGAAGATTTAAACATGAGCTATATAAGTTCAATCAGATAATATATGATGCAAAAGAAGTCAAGAGAAAATACTTAGAGCGATTTTCGGACAGTCTTCCCATAGGGAAGATGTCTAGTGGTGCGACTGTTGGATGAAGGAGAATCTACCATAATGTCTTCACTGGAGGAGTCCCTCCAAACTAGCAACAAAGAAGAAGCATCAGGATGTTGATCATTATGTGGGTTGATGGCACTCATCTCATTTGAAAAAGAATTGTCATCATCATAGGAAGGAGTGCTTCTATAATCGACTAGTTCCTCTTCAAATAATGGAGAAGGGGAACCGACAAGTGAAACCCCATGGAAGACAGTTTCACTAAGTAAAGAGGAGTAAGGTATAGTACATTCATTAATAGGAATAGAAGTGGTAGGAGGCTCCTCAAAATATAATCCTAAGGCTTCATAGCCCTGATCGCGAATGAAAAGTGCGACTCTGTGATAATTGATTTAAATTCAACTCGCAAGTTTCCAAGTAACCCTTATTTAATTAGCGTCTACTTTTAAATTAAATAAATACACCCCCTAAACATGCATCTAAATCAACCCATCAAAAATTACAGCATGCAACACAGTAAATATGCTGAGGCACAGATTTCAGGAAAAACCCCTTTCGGGTAAAACCTTTACTTCACTATGAATATACAAATGGAAACTTACAATTACATAGAGAAATCTGCAATGGATCAATACCCAGCCAACCCACAAAGACACGCAGTCTTGAACTCAGCAAGAGAATACACGCAGCACCCTCCAAGGACTCGCAGCCCAAACACCAAAGGAAGAACCGTAGCCCTCCTCAATGACACGCAGCCATAACACTTTGTAGAGACTCCCTCAGCAATGACACGCAGCCCTCGGTTGCAAAGATCTCCCCACAAAGGTTTAACAATAGCAAAGCTTGTGTTCTAGGGTTCCAAAAGATTCACAAAAGTAATTGGGATTTTTGTGTGTGAATCAAAAAGATGTTTGGCACATCAAAAATCGAAGTCTTGTTGTGTTTAAACTCTTAGAAACGTTTTCTCAAAGACTTAAAGAATACTCCACCGAAATAGGTATATTTATAGGAAATATGAGTTGGTGGAAAGAATCCCCACGGAACTGATCGAATTTATCAGAAGCGGATCGGTCCGGAGCGGACCAGTTCGTTTTTTAAAGAGGCTCCTTCGGTTTGCATGCGATCCGGGGTTTACTGTTTCTGGTGCAAAGCGGATGGTATGGAGGCGGATCGGTTCATTTTTAATATGGGCGGACCGGTCCGGTTTACCAGAAAATAAAAAATCTTTTAAAAACCTCATTTTGCTTGAAAAAACTTGCTTCTTATTTTTATAAACATTTTATAAAAATTTCCCAATACTAAGTATGAAACTTTAAGGGACTTAAAAACAAAAATTTACCAAGTTCATTCTCGCAGAGGTTATGATGTTGAAGACGCTTTGATATTTGGATCCGTTGATGTAGATGCGATCTTGAATTTCTTCAACGGTGTAACAGCGTACGACATACAAATTGATAATGGACAAACATGTTCTTACAAATCTCCCCCTATGTCTATGCCGGTACATACATAAAAAATATCTGAATTATCAACTAATGACCTATAAAAATCTACCCTCCCATGAACCCTAAAGATGGAAAGATACAAATGTTTAAATCTTCATCGTTTGTTCTTCAATCATCAAAGCTCAAAGCTTTTCTCATCAGGGTGTGCAACAAATTGATCTTCAATCTTCATACCTACACACATGAGACAAAGCAAATACCACGTGACATATCGAGTTTGAAATGAGATAAACATAGATACCAATTTATGATAAAAATATAAGCTTAATCTCAAAAACTCCCCCAAAATTCAAACTCCCCCATAATATGATAATTATTTCTCCCTCTTTTTATGATGTCCCCAAATAGACAAATGAGAAAAATGAATCAAATAAGAAAAATCGGGGTGTCACGGTACACAAAACAAGGCATCAAACAATATGGCAAACGTTCATCTTGCAAGGAGATTAAAAAACAATTCACAAACCCTTTTTGATTTTTCATTTTTTTATACAAAAATAAGATACATTTGAAAAAATATACTACAAAAATCACACCATGGATTTAGACTCAAACAACCAAGTCATGGAAATGGAATGAATGAGTGTGAACACATTCGATAGGTAAATCAACTCAATCAATCATATGTGCAGGATGCATATGTGTACCCCTAACGAATGAGCATCAAAAGTATCCTTAGGTGTATAAATTTATTGAATTTAAATGACATCGTCTTATGAAAATAAACAAATCAAAGTCTAAATGATTTTCACACCAATAACGTCCAAAAACTATTTAGCGCTTTTTCAAGATTTTCAAGGACGTGCAAACCCGTTATAAAATCTCCAACCAAACTCCCTCATATATTTTCTTTTTAGAGGTAATCTAAACTCTCAAACTTTGGAGAATTGGTGTAAAAGCCTAAATGGCCCATAATTTGGCATAAATTTCTTTTTATTGCCAATCAATTTTTTCGATCTCTTTTAACCTCTTTGGACCTCAGATAATAAAATTCCTCCATTTTTTAGGTCCAATTTAACGGTGGCATAGTATTCGCAAAGGCAAAAAGAACCTTTCGCATCCCTTCCCCGTTTTCAAACAAAACACACAAACTCACAAAACGATTCTTATATGCACAATTTCCTTATAAAAATTATCACGCTTGGTTCGTTTTAAAGACAGGATTGAAGTGAAAACACCCAACCAACATGTGATAAGACAAGCACAATAATCAAACAAATCCGTGCATGTGTACAATAAAGGAAATTATGAGTCAAACATGTAGGAAGAAACACTTAATTACTTCTTAATGACTCCAAACATTATAAAGCACAAGGATGAATTGACATATTGTCTCAAAACACTATCAAATAGTCACATGAAAATAATGGAATGATGTGGTGACTCGGTCATCCTAAGTGTTTATCCATAAAAGGTGCAAACAAAATACAAAAATCTTTTTGGATTTTCAAATTTGACCAAAAAAATATATGAATGGACACTCAAAACATAGAAAATATTTTTGTATTTTTCAAAAAAAAAAATCAAAAAATAAAAATTTATACAAAAAGTACATGTCATTACACTAGCAAAATATATATCATGAAACCACAACTAGTGTATGACAAACATGCGAACACAATCATCTATATGATATGGCAAGAGAAGAATCATGTGCAAGCAAATGAGAATCAACTATTCTAAAATCTAGCGTATCTAAAAGTGATTTCCTAACCCCAAGTGGATGTAACACGTCGACACGGGGTTTTGGGAACCAAAAAAAAGTAGACTTTGAATTTCAAGGACCTCTTCCAAGATCAAAACAAAATCTCCTAAGGTGACCTTTCCTACCACAATATGAACATGTGTAAATGGGTGGAACGACACGTAAAGTGTGATCTTTTCTAACATCCTTGGAATTAGTTGACCCTCTAAAACAAATAATGGTTTTGACTTTAGCATTAGAAGCATGAGAACACGATGAGCCATTACCATCACTATCAAACCTACTTGAGTCTGTCAAATCACTTTTTAACTTCAAAATTTTTTACTCAAGCAAAGAATTAAACTCTTCCAAAGACAGGGATTTCTTTTTAAAATTTTCAATAATTCCAAAAAGGTTATCTCGCACTCATTTCAATAATTCCAAAAAATTTCAATTAAGGGAAACTTTTTCCTAAGAGTCTTTTCACGTGCCACAAACTCATTGACTAAAATATTTTTAACCTCTTTGGCACAAACACAAACCATCGAATTTTTAAGGTCCTCCAATTCTTTCTCTAAAAATAGGACCCTGTCATCACTCTCCTTCTTGGACAATTTTAAAGCAATAAAGTCATGGTCCAAGGAAATAAATTTTTCACGATAAAAATCTAGTTGATTTTGAACTGTTTGCAAAAGATCCATCGCGGATTTAAAACGAGAATTTTTTTTTCCAAAACTTTAATTCTTTTTGCAAACGTCAAATTCAAACGATTTATATCATCAAAACTTTGACTCGGGTCATCAAAGTAGGGCATCCGATTAGATAAGTGCTCCATCGAAAAAATTGCGATTTTCAATAAATTAATTTTTCAAAAAAAATCAATATCACACAATTTTGCGGAAAATAGGAATACGTGATAAATTAGCGTAACCTGCTCTGATACCAATTTGACGACGTGAGAAGTCAAATTGTATCATTGAAAAGTGTGACTGTGTGATAATTGATTTAAACTCAACTCGCAAGTTTCCAAGTAACCCTTATTTAAATCAGAGTCTACTTTTAAATCAAATAAATACACCCCCTAAACATGCATCTAAATCAACCCATCAAAAATTACAGCATGCAACACAGTAAATATGCTGAGACACAGATTTCAGGAAAAAAAACTTTCGGGTAATACCTTTATTTCACTATGAATATATAAATCGCAACTTACAATTACATAGAGAAATCTGCAATGGATCAACGTGCAGCCAACCCACAAAGACACGCAGTCTTGAACTCAGTAAGAGAATACACGCAGCACCCTCCAATGACTCGCAACCCAAACACCAAAGGAAGAACCGCAGCTCTCCTTAATGGCATGCAGCCATAACACTTTGTAGACACTCCCTCAGCAATGACACGCAACCCTCGGTTGCAAAGATCTCCCCACAAAGGTTGAATAATAGCAAAGCTTGTGTTCTAGGGTTCCAAAAGATTCACAAAAGTAAATAGGATTTTTGTGTGTGAATCAAAAAGATGTTTGGCACATCAAAAATCGAAGTCATGTTGTGTTTGAACTCTTAGAAACGTTTTCTCAAAGACTTAAAGAATACTCCACCGAAATAGGTATATTTATAGGAAATATGAGTTGGTGGAAAGAATCCCCACGGAACTGGTCGAATTTATCAGAAGCGGATCGGTCCACTTTTGATGCCGGAGCGGACCGATTCATTTTTGAAAGAGTCTCCTTCGATTTGCATACGATCCGGGGTTTACTGTTTCTGGTGCAAAGCGGATCGGTCCGGTATGGAGGCGGATCGGTTCGTTTTTAATATGGGCGGACTGGTCCGATTTACCAAAAAATAAAAAATCTTGTAAAAACCTCATTTTGCTTAAAAAAACTTACTTCTTATTTTTATAAACATTTTATAAAAATTTCCCAATACTAAGTATGAAACTTTAAGGGACTTAAAAATAAAAATTTAGCAAGTTCATTCTCGCTGAGGTTATGATGTTGAAGACGCTTTGATATTTGGATCCGTTGATGTAGATGCGATCTTGAATTTCTTCAACGATGTAACGGCGTACGACATACAAATTGATAATGGATAAACATGTCCTTACAGCGAATGGTCCAGTAGGTATCCTCCACACCTAAGTCATCAGTATCAGACCGTTAGTCTGGTACAGAAGAGGGAGCAGCAGCCTTAATAATAGTTTGTTTCCTCATTATAGTCCTTAATAGAAGGGGGTAGGGGAAGCAGTAGTAGTAACAGTAGCAGCAAGGGAAGCAGCAGTAGCTGGTATGAAGTTGGAAACATGCACGTCAGGATGCTTCCTTTTAAAAGCAGCATGGACTTTTATTTTTCCCTTCCCTTTGGACTTGGCAGATTGGGGCTCATGCTGCTTGGAATATATGAATTCATCGAGCAGGGATCTCACTAAGACTGGGGTGACCTGCTCGAGAGGGGTCTTGGAGACGGTGTTGTGGTGCCATAACATCTAATGGATCCTTTTGGCTTAGTTTTTGTCATTATTAGGGATCTTGGTGGAGATGGTGTCAAGAGGGACATCCTTCACACAATTTTAGATAAGAATGACCTATATCTGCCAGAAGGTAAACCACGAACAGGTAAAAGAAGGCAAGTAATATCGAGAATGCCCAAATAAGCCCTCCATATGGCTAACTCTGTGAACTATCCCTCAAAAGTAAAGTTAGCAAAAGCCTCCAGATATAGCTCAGAGGGGAGGTGCTCAAAGGATAAGAGGGTGAGTGAACACCTTGGTCATAACCAAACTGCCTCCTCACCCTCTCAGGGTGATATAACTCTACACCCTGGCCCAAATTAGTCAAACAAGACAAAGAACAAGGCAAGAGCATGATAGCTACATCAATGTGGGGGCAAGTAAAATAGACCCAGCTTCAATAGGACTATATAAAGTACCTCCAATGGATGAGAAGGAGCCCCAAGTGAAAGTACCACCTACTCTATTACAGTAAGGTTTGAAGCAGAACTCATCAATGTTATCATCTATCAAAGGCCCTAGATATGACTTAGGAACCTTCTTGCACTACCTTGCAGCACGAGCAACGTCAGAATAGCAAGCCCTTGACTCTGGAGCAAAATTAGGAAATCTCTCAAATAAAAATGACATGAGGATGAAAGTGTTGGTGAATTTGATGGCAACATGGCGCCCACAAGAATGCTCAACATATACATGAGCACGATCTAACCAAGTGCAAAGGGACCCCAGCGTTAGAGCTGCGAAGGGGACTGTCATCCCTCGAGCAAGTCTCATAGCTAACTTGAAAAGAAGCTAGAGAGGGGAGTCACCTGGCCTCTCAGGAAATAAGAACCTAATAAGGAAAGTAATAAAGAAGGCTGCCAAGTGTGATGATGAGTTAATATTTGTGCCCTCTTGACTCTTCTAAGACCTGCTCGAGCTCTTACCCTTGGGTAGCTTGTGACAACCCGGATATAATTATGATAAATTATATTTAAATCCTGACTACCTTATGTGATATGAATAATGTGTTATTATTATATCTAATGTTAAGTGATTATGGTTAGTATAATCCTACTCTCAAAAATCAAGAATTGTCGAATTATGTACAAACACAAAATTTTGTTATTTTCGATAGAAATGTTCCTGTTGGAGACTAGTTTTGACCCTTATAATATAACAATTGACACAAGGTTAAAACTAGATAGTTGTAGATATATGAGTTAGGTTTGTGACACAACAAACAGAGCATCAAATGGATGTTCAAGTAAAAATTTAGGCCGAATTTACGAACAAGGGGCAAATATGTCCATTCCCTTTAAGTGGTAAATTATCTTTTAGTAAACCAAATGTTTTAATTTGATTGGTTGTCATGGGAGGTAGCCTTGGCCGACTTAAAACTCTTCTTCTAACCTATTTCTTCAGTAAATAAAACCCTACGTTCAGTTTGAAGAGTGTTTGGCTTGAGGAAAGAGAAAGTAGAAGTTAAGGAAGAAAACATTACAAGAAAAGCCAGGAATATTCCAAGAAAATCCTTAAAGTGTTTCCTAGGTATAATTATGTGATTAATATTGTTTTAATCTTGTATTATACTTATTTCAAAGTATATAAATCATGAATTATTGATTAAAATTTCACCCTCCTTTGTGATAATAAGTATTTATTCACATGTGAGATAAGTGGTGTATGTAGCCCGTATTGTTTGTCATTGAAATCCCTTGTATTCAAACTTGCATAAAATTTTTTTGTGCTTACTCGAATTGAGAAATTCCAATTGGATATGAAACTATACTCATATTCATATCCGAAAATAAGAATTTTACTCCTTGTGGTTGGGCCTTAGTGATGGTTGCAAGTTGATACATAGTTGTTGTTTGTATATTTCATTTCAATATGCCCTGAGTTTGGTCAAGCTTTTGACATAGAAAATGAAGTCAAAAAATTATGAAACTTTAATTCTATACTATTTAGTATGTGTATTGAAAATGAGTAGAAAATCATTAAAAGTTATGATGGAGAAAAATTATGAAAATTCTTGGAAGTTGAAGGAACAATAGAAGAGCTTGTGGGGAATATTTAATAGGTTGTAAAGAAATGGTCATAACTTGCTCTAGGAAGCTTGAAAAATTACACCGTCACTTGTAATGGAAAGTATATTCAGATATGTTTTCATATTGATAAGCTTTGACACCTGTATGTGTACAATTTATGAATATGGGATGGTTAAGTATGGAGGACAATAATTTGAGGCCATACTGTATACCCCATGAAATAATGTTTTTATTTGCTCTTTCCCAAGGGTATTTCGAGTACATGTTTCATGTGTATATACATTGAGAAGTATACTTTTATGTTTACTTTATTTTAGTTATAAATTACGTACGAGGTATTTTCTGAAGCCCTTATGCTTTTGACTCATTTGAGTCTAGACTGTATAAGAGCTCATCTAGTTTGGAAATAGTGACAAAATAGTGTCTATCCTAGAAACCAAAGAGCTTCAGAGATTGGGTTGCTTCTTCTTCTATCCATCTTGTAATGATCCTGAGACTATAGCCATCACTCACACACTTAGAATTTCATTCTTGCATTTCATATTGCACCACTATGTGTATTAATGTTGTGAGTGTGTTTAAATCCCTCAATTTGATTTTTAATAATTTTTTGGGAATTTTAAACATATTTTAAACAAGGTTTTATTTAATTAAAACTTGATTTAAAAAGTCTTGGGGTTAATATATAAATATGTATTCTTGTGTTTATTGGCCTAAAGTTACTCTGGGTAGAAACCGAAAGCGCTAAAGACTTTAGGGTTGGCTTTGTAATTATTTTGGGACGCGCGTTTACATTCATCCTCAGGCCTACACCTGTTGTCCTCTGATTGGCCCTAGGTGTGTTTCTTTACAGAGACATACCATCGCTTGTTATCAGCCCTTGGATCAACCCTTATCGATGGCCTGCATGTCTTTTGAGTGAATCCCCGTGTAAACCCTTTAGCCAATCGCATCCAGTTTAATCCACCGCCTGTTGTGAGCCCTTGGATTGCAGTCAAAGGAGCTTGACTCAATCTCAGCCATTGTTTTTTAACGATGCTCTGGAATCTTCCTCTCTTCCTATTTAAAGGCCTCTCATCTCAGCCTTCGAAAGCTTTTGCCATTTTGAAAAGTCTCAGAGAATAGAGAGAGGAGAGAGAAGAGAGAAGAGAGAAGTTAGAGAGAGAAACCAAACCCTAGTTAGAAACCCTAACTTCGTCCAAATTCTTCTCAAGCCCAAACCACTAACCTCTCCATAAACACCATAACCAAAATAAACACCATCCTTAGTGTTTCTTGAGTTATGAGAGTTCGAGTTGAGTGATTTCTGGGTTGCTGAAATCCTTGTGTTCATAAATCTTATTTCCAACTTAGACACATACTCAGATCTTGTTTCTGCTTCTATAAAAATCATAGATCTGTAGTTTTGCATGTCATAATACACTTAGTTGCATTTATTTCTCATCTTGAGAATTTCGTTGTTGATTATTTTCTGTTAAAATATTTTCCTACTTCAGAATCAACAATAGATGTTTTTCTATTTCTGTTTTTACAAAACTTAACCTGACCTAGTTGGATTCGCACTTGGAGGGTTCTCAATCTCCATAATATTTTCAAAAGTGATTGAGAAAGGTCTTGACCGATTTCTTAAGCAAGATCTCCGTGGAATCTGGGTTACTTTGAAAGGTCAAAAAGGTTCTTGGCTTTGTAAGAAAGAAAAATAACAAATACACTGCATATAGACTTTATATGTGATTTGTTAGGATCGTCTGTAACTAATAAGTGTGTGTGTGTGCATGCATGTGTTTTAGAACACGATTCACAAACATCTTCACACTACAAACACTCAAAGTGTTGGCTATAAGATTTGGTGAACATAAGTCGACGTAAAGTGCTGAAACAAAGAAGAGTTGACAAACTGAGACAACTACATCAACAAACAAGATCTGCAGAAAAGTTAAGGACGCCAGAGGGTACAATCCTGAACTTGTATAGATTTGTTTTTGTGTGCATGTTAGTTAAATAGGTTGTAACTCATATATTTGTTTTAGTGATTGTTTTTGTTTTACTCCATAGAGGGAGTCGTGGATGTTTCCTCAAGGTTGAGGTTTTACCACGTTAAAAATCCTGAGTATCAATATTTCTACATCTTCTCATCTCATTCTGATTGTGTGCTGAGTTTAAAACATTTTAAACTGTTTACTAAAACTTGTTATCAAATCTTGTCCATATCTCGTACATATTTTTGTTAACACATCTTGTGTTCAAAATTGTTTTGATTTAAGTAAAGAGTTTCTTCAACAAACTTTCGGAGTTGCTTAAATAGTTTATTTTCATAAACGGCTTTGGCAACGTTATTTCAATTGGTATCAGAGCTTTTGGTGAACTTATTTCAAAAAGATCCTGAGTTTCTGAAACTGTTTTCTCAAAATCAATTATGGACGAGAAAAATGAAAGATATGGTAACTTGACCAGACCTCCAGTCTTTGATGGAACCAATTTCTCTTACTGGAAAGTAAGAATGATTGCTTTCATTCAAGGAACTTTGGGAGATGATGTCTGGGATATTATTGAAAATGGATACTTTTATCCAACTAAACCAGCCACTGATGGAAGCAATGAAAGGATTAAGAAAATATTGAGTGAGTTTACTCAAGAAGAGAAACAGGTTTCTCGAAATAATAACAAAGGCAAGAACGCTATATTTATGTCTATTAACGAACATGAGTTCAAGAGAATCTCATCTTGCACCACTTCTAAGGAAGCATGGGATACCTTGATTACTTCCCATGAAGGAGACTCTAGGGTAAAAGCTGCTAAGACTCAGATGTTAATCCAACAGTATAATACCTTAATCATGTCTGAATCTGAGTCTTTCGATGATTTCTATATGAACCTTACTGATATTGTCACTAAACTTCATGCTAATGGTATAACTTATGATAGACAAGAAATTGTCTCTAAAATTCTGAGATCATTACCACAGAAATTTGACAATAAAAGATATGCTATTGAGGAGATGTGTGATATAAATCTAACTCCTGAATTACTCAGTAGCAAATTAAGAACTGTGGAAATGGAATTGGAGTTTAAGAAACAATTGACCCACACTAATAGGAAACATACCAATTCCAATCTTAGCTTTACTTCTAAGATGACCAAGCCTGAGTTAAACACCCCTAGTAATGATTCTGATGAGGACTGTGACTTAGAAAGTCTAGATAATCAGATTTCCCTAATGACAAAACAATTTAAGAAAATTGTTAAATTTAGAAACAGTGTTGCAAATAGACAGGGCAAGTCTAATTATTCTACTCCTTCAAATCACAAACCTCATGAGAAACCTCATGACAAACAGAACAAGGACAACACAAGACCTCACAGAGACCTCAAGAAGACTGAATGCTATAGATGTGGTAAACTAGGGCACATTGCTCAAGACTGTAGAGTTAATTTGAATGCCCAAAACAAACACTCTAGAGCCAACATTTGCAAAACCTGGGATGACTCAAGTGATTCTGAAAATGAGGAACCTGAGACATCTGATGGTTTTGATCCTTGTTTATCTTTCTTTGCCAAAATCATATATAATGATGATATGCCTGTGCTTGATATTGAGGATGAGCCTAGTAATTCTAGTTCTGTTATCTTGAATCATACCTTAACTGGTTTAGATGCTTTACTTACTGAGAACATTAATACTTCTTCTTCGGGGTGTGTGAGTCAAAGGGGAATCGATACTGCTGATGTCAATGGGTGTGTGAGTTTAAGAAATGAAACCTTAGGGGTCACTTCACACACTTCACTTAGTGACTCTGACAATGATGATCTCCCAGATATACACACTCTATATACTAAAACTCTAAAGAAAAGCACTAGATTAGAAAAGATTGTGAAAGATCTTACCAAAAAGCTAGAGGATCTAAGCCTAATGGTAAAACTGAATGCTGAAGAGTATACTACACAATGCATGTCTCATGACAGTGAAGTTAAAGTGTTTGATGAAAAACTGAAAACTTTGACTGAAGCTAATGAAATTCTGGAGAAAAAATACAAAGGGACATTATTAGAATTGGAACAAACAAAAGAAAAGACAGCAACTGTTTTCAAAAAATTTGCCAAATTTGAAAATAATTCAAAGTGTTTTGATGGATTTGTTGCTGAATCTAAAACCAATTCTGATGATAGAACTGGAATAGGGTTTTGCCCCAATTTGAAGACACAAACAAAACATGTTGAACCTATCAAATTTGTGTCAGGAGGCAAAAGACCTATTGAAACATGTCCAGACTTTCATTCTCTAAAAACTGAGTTTGATCATCAAAACACTAACACTGAAGATGCAAGTTGCTCTAAGCATGAAAGTTTACCAAAAGGAAAATATGTCTGCCCCCCTATTAGGAAAAGTGAACCTGCCTTCAAACCTGTGTTACCTAGGAATAAAATTCAACCTCAAAATCTCTCAAAACCTTTGTTTAGAGACTTTCCTAAGGAAAACCCCATTCTGAGCAATCTTTATTGCTCCTATTGTGATATATACGGTCACTCTTTCGATAATTGCTATGCTAGGAGACTGATTAAGACTATCTACAACACTCCTATGTATCATAACTTTAACTATTCTAGGAGGAGTCGTAACAATTATGTCCTTCCCAGGCCACCAGACAAAAACTCTAACTATAGGAATAGAAAGACTAAACCTGAAAGAACATTTACTAGAAGGATTACCAGAAACTTTTCTAAATCAAATGCTCAGGAATTCAAATTTATTCAAAATCATGCGCAAAATGTTTTTCAACAAAAATCTAATGCTCGCGAATTTTATCAAATGAGAGCAAACAAGCGCAAACAGAAAACCAGAGCAATTTGGGTTAGAAAAGATGATCTAGCACCCCAGATGAAGTGTAACATTGTTGTTTCTGCTCTAAAAGGTGAACTTACAACTTCTGGTTGGTACTTGGATTCTGGATGTTCCAAGCATATGACAGGTGATGATACAAAACTTTTGAATAAAACCCACTTTGATGGTGGAAAAGTTGTTTTTGGTGATGGAGTATCATCCCAGATCATAGGCAAAGGAACTCTTAAAGAAAAAGGTCTTCCTGTTCTTGAAAATGTTCTCTTAGTTAAAGGTCTTAAGGCTAATTTACTTAGCATTTCGCAATTTTGTGACTCAAACTATACTGTTACCTTTTCAAAGAACAATTGCAAGATTTTAAATGAAAAGGGAGAATGCTTAATTACAGGATTCAGAACTCCTGACAATTGTCATACTGTCATGTCTAGTTCTGAAATCTGTAATGTTGCCAGAATGGATGACAATGAGATATGGCATAACAGAATGGGTTACATTAATTACGAAAATTTGAGTAAATTGTCCTGTCAACAAATAGTTAGAGGAATACCAAAAATTAAACCTATTCATAACATTGTCTGTGGTCCCTGTCAAGAAGGAAAAATTGTTAAAGCACCTCATAAAAGGGTTAAAGATATCCTTACCTCTAATCCCTTAGAACTCATCCATATGGACCTAATGGGTCCTTCTCAAACTGTTAGTCTTTGTGGACACAGTTATATTCTAGTTATGGTTGATGACTTCACCAGATTCACTTGGGTAGCTTACTTAAAACAAAAATCCGATACTTTTCAAACTTTTTTAAAGATTCTTTTACGGATTGAGAATGAGAAAGACACTCAAGTGAATAGAATCCGAAGTGATAGAGGTGGTGAATTCAAAGACACTGGTATTGTAGAATATTGTGACTATAATGGTTACAAACATGAGTTCAGTGCTCCTAAGACCCCTCAACAAAATGGAATAGCTGAAAGAAAGAATCGAACTCTTCAAGAGATGGCACGTGTCATGCTCCATGCCAAGAACTTACCTAAGTATTTTTGGGTAGAATCTATTCGTACAGCTTGCCATCTTATTAATAGGGTCTATCTTAGAAAGAATTCGAAACAAACCTCTTATGAACTTTGGTACAATAAAAATCCTAATCTTAAGTACCTTAGAACCTTTGGTAGTACCTGCTATGTTTGCAAAGATAGGGAACACTTATCTAAATTTGAGAGTAGAGGAGATAAAGCCATATTCTTAGGTTATTCACCTAACAGTAGAGCTTATCGAGTGTATAATCTTCGCACTAAGACCTTAATGGAATCCATAAATGTAATTGTTAGTGACACTATTGTAGAAAGCAAGACTAGTGAATTAACTATAGAAGAAGAATCGTCAAATATTTTAGAAAATGACTCTTCTGAAATAGATAATTCATTACCTATTGAGTCACCTGAAGTACCTAACTGGGTTTCTAAAGATCATCCCATTAACAATGTAGTTGGTAACCCTAGTGAGCCAGTACGTACAAGATCCCAACTTAGAAATTATGCTCTTTATGCATGCTTTGTTTCTCTTGTGGAACCAAAGAATGTAAATGAGGCATTGAATGACTCTCACTGGATTTCTGCTATACAGGATGAACTTTTACAATTTGTCATTCATGATGTTTGGTTTCTTGTTCCACGTCCTGATCACAAAAAGGTTATTGGTACTCGTTGGATTTTCAAAAATAAAACTGATGAAAATGGGATGATAATTAGAAATAAAGCTAGACTAGTTGCTCAAGGTTATTCCCAAATAGAAGGACTTGATTTTAATGAGACGTTTGCTCCTGTTACTCGTTTAGAATCAGTTCGTCTGCTTCTTGCTATAGCCTGTCACATGCATTTTACGTTATATCAAATGGATGTTAAATCTGCGTTCCTTAATGGAATACTTGCCAAGAAAACCTATGTAGAACAACCTAAAGGGTTCATTGACCCTAATTATCCTAATCATGTATTTCGGTTGAAAAAGGCTTTATATGGTCTTAAACAAGCTCCTAGAGCTTGGTATGAGCGCCTGTCCAGTTTTCTGCTGGACAAAGGTTTCAAAAGAGGTGGAAATGACCAAACCTTATTTGTCAAACATTTTGGCAAACACATTACTATCGCTCAAGTCTATGTAGACGATATCATATTTGGATCCACTTCTACCTCAGAAGTAAAATCTTTTGCTGAAATTATGAGTAAGGAATTTCAGATGTCCCTTATGGGGGAGTTACAGTTCTTCCTAGGTCTCCAAGTCAAACAACAACCAGATGGCTTGTTTCTTTCGCAGACTAAGTACGCATTAGAGATAGTTAAGAAATTTGGCCTCGAGAGTGCTAAAAGTGCTAAAACGCCTATGAGTACTACAGAGAAATTATCTAAAGATGAAAATGGAAAATCTGTAGACTCTACCTTATATCGTAGTATGATTGGCACATTACTCTATCTGACTGCCTCGCGTCCTGATATCATGTATGCTGTTTGTGTTTGTGCACGTTATCAAAACAACCCCAAGGAGAGCCATTTAAACGCTGTTAAACGCATAATTAAATATGTTAAAGGCACTCTAAATTTAAGAATTTGGTACACAAATGACACACCTAGCACTATTATTGGGTACACTGATGCTGATTGGGCTGGGTGTACTGATGATAGTAAAAGCACTTCAGGCGCATGTTGTTATATTGGTAATAACTTGGTAGGATGGAGTAGTAAAAAGCAGAACTGCACATCTCTCTCGACTGCTGAATCTGAATACATAGCCGCCGGTAGCTGTTGTGCCCAATTATTGTGGCTTAAACAAATGCTAAGTGATTATGGTATTTTAGAACCCACACTTCATCTCTATTGTGATAATCAAAGCGCGATTAATATTTCTAAGAACCCAGTTCAACACTCGCGAACTAAACACATTAAAATAAGACATCATTTTATTCGTGAATTAGTTGAAACTAAGGAATTAGAAATCAATTATCTTTCTACTGATCTACAACTTGCAGATTTATTTACCAAACCTCTTGATTATAATAGATTCATTTCTTTACGTAAATCTATTGGTATGATTTGTGTTGAGTAAATACCTGTCTTATTTTCCAAGTTCCTTCCCTTTGTCCATTTGAGACAAAATGGGGGAGAAATTTGAGTCTACTGCATATACTAAAAAGCTTGATCTTAGTAATTCTTTGCAGGTATTCTTCTTGTACAGTCATTCTTTATTGTAATAATAGGATGTTAAACTGTATATAGTTGAGTTATGTAATTTTTGCTTTCTAGGATTTGGGTAGATAGATCTTTTATAGGAATAGGATTTTCTTATTTGTTGTCGCCCTACGAGTTTAGATGACTCAAAGGAGATTTTGTCTCATATTTCCAAAGGGGAAGATTGAAGCCCTTATGCTTTTGACTCATTTGAGTCTAGACTGTATAAGAGCTCATCTAGTTTGGAAATAGTGACAAAATAGTGTCTATCCTAGAAACCAAAGAGCTTCAGAGATTGGGTTGCTTCTTCTTCTATCCATCTTGTAATGATCCTGAGACTATAGCCATCACTCACACACTTAGAATTTCATTCTTGCATTTCATATTGCACCACTATGTGTATTAATGTTGTGAGTGTGTTTAAATCCCTCAATTTGATTTTTAATAATTTTTTGGGAATTTTAAACATATTTTAAACAAGGTTTTATTTAATTAAAACTTGATTTAAAAAGTCTTGGGGTTAATATATAAATATGTATTCTTGTGTTTATTGGCCTAAAGTTACTCTGGGTAGAAACCGAAAGCGCTAAAGACTTTAGGGTTGGCTTTGTAATTATTTTGGGATGCGCGTTTACATTCATCCTCAGGCCTACACCTGCTATCCTCTGATTGGCCCTATGTGTGTTTCTTTACAGAGACATACCATCGCTTGTTATCAGCCCTTGGATCAACCCTTATCGATGGCCTGCATGTCTTTTGAGTGAATCCCCGTGTAAACCCTTTAGCCAATCGCATCCAGTTTAATCCACCGCCTGTTGTGAGCCCTTGGATTGCAGTCAAAGGAGCTTGACTCAATCTCAGCCATTGTTTTTTAACGATGCTCTGGAATCTTCCTCTCTTCCTATTTAAAGGCCTCTCATCTCAGCCTTCGAAAGCTTTTGCCATTTTGAAAAGTCTCAGAGAATAGAGAGAGGAGAGAGAAGAGAGAAGAGAGAAGTTAGAGAGAGAAACCAAACCCTAGTTAGAAACCCTAACTTCGTCCAAATTCTTCTCAAGCCCAAACCACTAACCTCTCCATAAACACCATAACCAAAATAAACACCATCCTTAGTGTTTCTTGAGTTATGAGAGTTCGAGTTGAGTGATTTCTGGGTTGCTGAAATCCTTGTGTTCATAAATCTTATTTCCAACTTAGACACATACTCAGATCTTGTTTCTGCTTCTATAAAAATCATAGATCTGTAGTTTTGCATGTCATAATACACTTAGTTGCATTTATTTCTCATCTTGAGAATTTCGTTGTTGATTATTTTCTGTTAAAATATTTTCCTACTTCAGAATCAACAATAGATGTTTTTCTATTTCTGTTTTTACAAAACTTAACCTGACCTAGTTGGATTCGCACTTGGAGGGTTCTCAATCTCCATAATATTTTCAAAAGTGATTGAGAAAGGTCTTGACCGATTTCTTAAGCAAGATCTCCGTGGAATCTGGGTTACTTTGAAAGGTCAAAAAGGTTCTTGGCTTTGTAAGAAAGAAAAATAACAAATACACTGCATATAGACTTTATATGTGATTTGTTAGGATCGTCTGTAACTAATAAGTGTGTGTGTGTGCATGCATGTGTTTTAGAACACGATTCACAAACATCTTCACACTACAAACACTCAAAGTGTTGGCTATAAGATTTGGTGAACATAAGTCGACGTAAAGTGCTGAAACAAAGAAGAGTTGACAAACTGAGACAACTACATCAACAAACAAGATCTGCAGAAAAGTTAAGGACGCCAGAGGGTACAATCCTGAACTTGTATAGATTTGTTTTTGTGTGCATGTTAGTTAAACAGGTTGTAACTCATATATTTGTTTTAGTGATTGTTTTTGTTTTACTCCGTAGAGGGAGTCGTGGATGTTTCCTCAAGGTTGAGGTTTTACCACGTTAAAAATCCTGAGTATCAATATTTCTACATCTTCTCATCTCATTCTGATTGTGTGCTGAGTTTAAAACATTTTAAACTGTTTACTAAAACTTGTTATCAAATCTTGTCCATATCTCGTACATATTTTTGTTAACACATCTTGTGTTCAAAATTGTTTTGATTTAAGTAAAGAGTTTCTTCAACAAACTTTCGGAGTTGCTTAAATAGTTTATTTTCATAAACGGCTTTGGCAACGTTATTTCATTTTCTATGGTTGAATGTGCATAGCCTTATCAACATATATACCATTGTTTCGTCTTTACACATGTTTCATGGAATGTGACTTGAGTAGAATTATATTGTTGTTGTATATTCATTGAAAGTTACATAGATATATTAATATAATACTTATGATTGAGATTCAGTACTAATTTAGTTAGATTAACAGGTTTAAGGTCAAATCAACCCAGTTCAGCTCCACCCAAAAGAAACGTAAATACATAGTTGACAACCCAATGTGAGTGTACTTACTGAGTTGATTATGGATATGATGTGTATGTATTATATATTGAGATGATATGGGTTTTTAAAAGTCACGAGATGTTGAGATGTTATGGCTTATTAAAATTCAAGTGATATTGAGATGTTATGGCTTTATAAAAGTCAAGATATGTTAAGTTGCTATGCAATTCAGGAGAGGTTAGGTTATTAAAACTTATGGATATGATTATTGCCTACGGGCAGGAGATGTGGAGTTTATTAACTCCGGATATGTATATGGCCTAATTTGGCACAAAGATGGATATATTGATATGTTGATATGTTAACGTACTATACAGAGATGTAGTACATTCACTGAGTTTTTAAACTCGTGGTTTTATATGTTTACATTTTCAGGTTATGAAGTTGTTGTGACAACCCGCCTAATAAAATACCGGGTGATCAGTCCTATATCAAATTAAAAGAGGAATCCCAGTTGGTTCATTCTTAGCATCACTGTCGAAAACTTTTTAAAAACTTACTAACCACCTAGTATTCCAAAAAGTCGGTGCCAAATTTTAACTTTTTAATTAAACAAGACAATAGCATGCGGAAATACCTATAAGCCATTCACAACAACTGAATCAAATCAACTGAATAAATAATTAAACTATTTGCTGAATAAACCATCGGCCACCAAGTAAATAGTCCAATAATAATCATCCAACAAGTGAATAAATAAATCTGAAAACTGTACTGAAAAGTCTGGGCAACAAGCCCTAAGTAAAACTGAAACTGATAGATGATTCCTACTCTAGGAAAGAATGAACGATGCGTCTAGTCCAAGCACCTACTAGCATCCACATGTGCCGAAGTTACGTATCCCTGGAATAGAATATCAAATCTAGCATCCCTGTGGCTGGACACCTAAAAGGTTTTGAAAATAGTTTATAGCAAGGGTTAGAACCCAAAACATTTTGAAAATATTTAGCAAGTGAATTAACTGCAGTAATTAAAAATGGATGAATGCGCTTCATATTTGAGTTAGCGTCACACTCTCTTGAGGACATACTCATCCCTCCACTAATGTGCACACCTAACGGTTTCCTTAACCCCACCTAGTTGTACTACCCCGTTCAACTAGTCCTAGTATCATCCTCCCTGGCACTACACCAAAACACGCCATTAGTAACACAATTTTACCATTACTAAAAATATTAGTAACACAATTTTTCCATTAGAAAAAAGGTGTGGGGCACGAAGCTAGTACCGGTAAAATTTTGTTACTAATAGTAACGGTAAAATTCAGAATTGGTAACGCTAAATTTGTGTTACTAATAGTAACGGAAAATTCAGAATTAGTAACGAAAATTTATGTTACTAATAGTCATGGAAAATTCGTGATTGGCAACAGTGAAATTCTATTACTAATAGTAACGGTAAAATTCAAAATTAGTAACGGTGAATTTATGTTACTAATAGTAACGGTAATATTCAAAATTAGTAACGGTAAAATTATGTTACTAATCTTAGTACATATTTAAAAAAAATTCAAGATCCAATATCCTTAATCGGGAACACTAATTAAATCCTAAGAACATATACAAAAATTGTGACCTAATCTTATTTCAAACTAATCAATTCAAAAATAAACATGGACAATTTAAATTTTTTGGAGAGTTTCCTTTGTTTATAAAACTACCCAACTTATTTAAGAAAGAAAAAATACTCGAAAAATAATACTAATAATTCATCCTAAACGTCATATAAAAAAATGCCAACTCAATTCGTGAAAATAACACCAATACTTAATTCAAAAATATTTATTACATAACACAAATAATTGTAAACAATATAAAAAAAATTGAACAAAGCTTCCTTTATTTATAGGACTTTATCCGCCCTGCTTAAAAAATAAAAAAATAACGCAACAATATTCAACATATGATGCTTATGATATTAGAGTCGAGATATCTTGCATTGTTCATTGCCTCGTATGCATGTCCCGAGGGTCCCAGCACTGTCACCTTTTTTATCAAAAAATATTTTCTCCCAATTTTTGAATCGCCGAAACCTAAAATAAGTGAGCAAAGAAAAATCAAAACATACATTAGGACTTCAATAGTAATTTAAACACAAACTCAATAAAGATATCAAATCAGTACCTTGAATTCGTAATCATACCTATTGGTAAAAACAAACTCAATAAAGAAATCAAATTCAGTTGTGTAGTTACTTCTAATCAGTTGTATAACTTAAACTCAGTTGTTAAACAAATTCAATTGTACAGTTACTTCTAATCGGTTGTGCAGCACGATCCATGCACCCCCAAATCGTTGGGACAATTTTGTTGAGTTGAGTTGAGAATGGTTAATTACATTATGTACTAGGTTTTAGCCCCGCGCGATGCGCGAGCATTTTTTGATAGGCTTTTACACAGTATGTGGTAAGGGAAGTGTGACATTTTGTAGGTTATGTAGAGGGTATGAGTAACCTATCTGCAAATGATGTGATGGTGGAGATGGAAGATAATAATCCATGGGTGAATGAAAACTTAGCCTTCTAGGGTGTTTCTACATCATAAAATAGAATTGATTAGCTTCACGAAAGACCATAACCGAAGATGGAAAAAATTGAGCATTAAGTATATAATTTATCAGGACCTTAATACTTACCTCACATGGTGCCACATGCCCTCATACATTGAGGACTTCAAACCTATTGCAAGTTAAGGAAGACCAATGAATGAGAGAGAAATGTGAGATGAGGTACACATCATGTTTTGATGTAGACCAAACCAACTTCCTCAACTGCATCACCAAACACCATGTTAGTAGATCAATCAATTCGCGGTCACTATTAAAAATATACAAATCAAAATTTAGTTAAAAGGAGAATGTTTTAATTAAATATTGTGAATGTTTACAGTCGAGCCTCCTGTAGCATATTTCTTTAGCTCCATATTTGATATTCCCATTTCCCAACTTGCAATATGGAAGGTATGTGCTTCAACCAGCGCACCATCTCATTGTCCAGTGGAGCTTTACGTAAAACAACAATAATCTGGCTCACCAGCAGATGGGGTGGGGGTGGTTTAATTAATAATTTTGGGGACAACCAAACAGAATTATAATAATGTCATAAATTTTCACAGTACAATGCCTTTGACATTTATTCCTTTCATTGGCCATTTGAATTTGTATTACATATTTTTATATCATTTAGAGATTTCTTTTTTAGAAAAATGGCTTATATTTATGATCAAATAATGTGTCTGAATAACATATTGTATGGAAAAGTGGTTTCAAACATTGGTTTTTGGTGCGCATGTGGAGTAACTAATCAAAACAAAGGGTGAAATAATAATATATAGATAACAGAGCATGATATCATAACTGAGTCAAACGTTGTTTACCTTCCTTCCTTTTTACTTGCCACAAGATTTGACAAAGCGCCTTGTGCTGCCGCAGCTGTTAACCCAACCATACACAACTCTGCAGCCTTGTAGAAGAAAGAGTGGAGTCTCTTTTGCAAGTCAAACTCTCTAAGTGAATAGCTCTTTTCAAAGACATTGTTTGTGAGCTTTTGCAATGTATTTTGCAAATCGAAACAGAATGTGCTGCCATATGAACGACAAGGAGCAAGCGACCAAACAACAATAACATTGAACGCAGTTACCGTGAGCACATTGATAAGTGCAAGATCCCATTCCTGCCTAATCCTGGCATTACAGTCAAAGAGAACTGCATATAATTAAGGCATGCCATATCTTCAGGGTTGCTGCTGCTAATACGTTTTAGAGACTTCCTGGTTTGGTCATGTAAGGAAGGTTAAGAACTGCATATAATTAAGGCGTTTTAAATTTAGAATTCATGTCTGAAACTAAAAAGGCATAAGACATTACAATGAAACTTAATTTTCTTTCCTTGGTTACACTAGCAAGCAACATTTGGAAGCTCAAAATGAAATGTCAAACTAAAAGATTTAAAACACAAATTACAAACTAAGTTAACAAAACGAAGATGCGTAAATAGATAAAAGCAAAATTTTGCAAACTATGTCACATGATAGATAATCGACAGAGTTCAAACACATTGAATAGTCCATTCTAATGAACTCAAACTAAAAATTAACTTCATGAACTTATTTTTGGGATTCTTAATATACTCGAGTGAAGACAGGTCTGTCTTGAGTTTACATGTAGCCATTGAAATGACTTATTAAGAATTTTGCAACAAAAATACTCAAGTACTCCAGTTGAGTCCAACCATGATTCATGAAAATAACATACAAAATATCATTTAACAATAAGGTGTTCTAGCTTATTTTTGATTTCGCAAGTAATCTCAGTTGTGCGAAATTCTCATTTCCTTTTAAAGTGGCAGTGAAGAAAATATAAACAAAGGCAGCGCGTGGCACAGTCGGACCAGTCTAGTAAGGGTTGAGCTGAGGAGGGACAAGGGCAGGGAAGGAGCCTTGAATCAACTTATCTGGATTTTCTTCCCTCATATTGATCTCTCAATCGCTGCTATGATTATGCCAGTATTTATTTTTCTGCATTCCTCGAGCTCCCGTCTCGCTTTCACCGTTTGTAAAAACATACATATAACTATATAAGTAAAAAATTCTTCAATAAAAAATTAAAAAGTAAATAAACATGTGTAAGAGAGATGTACATGTTCGAAGATGGATCGGTCCATTTCTAATTGTTGCCTTTGGATTTGCAACGACATGTCTTCGCCGAGAAATGTGAAAGAATCGAAACTATTTTCATAATTCTGACTCTAACCGTTCTCAAAATGAAGCATTGGATTAATATAGGCGGTTCACCATTTCATAAGCCTAATTGCTTGGTCATTAATGCAGATCATAGATTGATGTTTCTGTGTCCAACAGAAAAAAAAATTCGACCGAAGGACACGAAACAACAAGTCTATAACTATAATTTAAGAAAGATATCATATAAATGTCCAATAGTTATTTTTTTAATTTTGTGAACATCAAAAAAAGAAAGAAAACAAAAAGAACCAGCTACGGAACACACGGCAAACCAAAAACTATATGACCAGGAACAACCAACCAAATGCCCTAAAAAAGTGTACGTCACAACCTCATGTGTACATATCATTGAGCAACTTCTGTATAATTTTTTATATTATAATTTGTTACTTCAAAGCACTTCTCCCAGTGAGGAATTACAGCTTTTTAATAGACTGCAGCATGCACTAATCTAGTGACAGAAATATGTTATATCATAACTTGACAGCTGACACGACATTTAACACCTAGCTTATCAAAGAAACTACAAATAAGTTATGACGAGAACCTTGAAGAATGAATGAAACCCGAGATTCAGTAGATTTATGTGTTGAGATCGAGATATAAAAAGAATTTGATTACTGTTAGATTTAGACTTTATTTCATTACTACTTACCACGATTAATCCAATGCTTTATTTCATTCTAATCGTGGATGTATTTCATTAGCGGCTTGTAATCAAATTGGTAGCTAGGTTCTGAAAGAAACAAAACCTGACATGTAATTGAATGAATACAAACATCATCATATATGTATGTATGCATGTATCTATGTATCTATGTACCTCTTTTGGCTATCATTCTCTTGTTGAATAGCCGAACTGGGTCAGAATCTTCAAAACACGCCGCATAAATTTATTATATATGTATTGAGATTGCGAGTATTGAGAAAGAAAAGAGTACATACAGAGCGAGCTCTCTGGCAGCTCGGGGGCTACAAATCCTCCCACTCTTGTCGATTTTGGGGATAAATTCAGCAATCGAGCTTTCTAAGATTGAAGCGCGGAGAACCACACGGATTGTACTTGTTTAAAGTTAGAAATTCACCATTCCAGAATTTAGCAACAAATGTGGTGGTGAGAGTGAGATACGAGAATGTGAACAAACATGATGATAATAGGAGGAAGACCCAACCACAATTTTAATAGGCAAAATTGAAGGTATTACAACAATTTTTGAAGGAACATACTCTTATGGTGGTGGTGGTGGTGGGGTTGATGAAGAAACCATGTGAGTTAAATGTCCTTTGGCATTTTTAACTGCTAATGCATCACAAAAGTCTCTCTGTGTGATAAAGCTATCTCTCCTTCAAAAGAATGAAAATAAAATAAACTTCAGCCTCAGTAATAACCTCCGCATCTGGATTTACATAAATAAATATATCTAAAATAAACAACCGAATGGTATTAGAGGTGCTACAATATAAATTATATAAAAAAAATTCAAATGGGGAGAATAAAATGAGACTTGGTTTAAGTTATGTTATGGTCAAGAAAGTTGGGCTCAACCAAAAGTTGTCAACTGACTATCTAGACATATAGTTCAGTTATGTTCAGTTCTTAATGGAAAAAGCAGCGATACATAACTTTAAATAACAGAAGTTTATTGGAACCCATACGTCAAGCTACAGGACTATACATGGCATAGCGTAATCTCACATTTCATACAATTATGATGTTATGATAGTTGGAAGTGATCAATAATTACAGTTCTAAACCAAAGTATATCTGCAAACATATGTAGAATACACATTAAGACCTCTCCATTGGGAAAAAGGGATAAAAATAGCATTGGGGGATGCCAAAGGTTTAAAATATCTCCATAAAAAACAACATCATCCATAGAGATATGAGACCAAACAACATTATTGATCATTGCAGTATCTATACAGTGGACAGTTAGGTTCAATTGAGTTCAGGACACAACACTTCAGCATAAAGAAATTTTCTTATATGCAACTATATGTATCCAAAGAGAAATACCCAATGTGTTCAATTTCACAACGTTTTTGTTAACTATAACTCTAGAATAAACGTTCAGTTAAGGCCCTCAATAGTTCCTCAAGATCTGATTATATATTGTTAGCGTGGACCTATACAATCTGATTATTGTAGTATTTAGTGAGTAAGTCCCTAAATACTACAATGCCTACTATGCTCGATAAATGCATACACACATATATATAATGTCTTAATTAAGAACAACACAACCAAAGAAAATCTAATGGCTGGTGCGAATATGATAACCTTTTCATGGTTAGTTGGTAGTACTGAAATATAAACTTCAATTTTGAATTTTGTAAATATGATTAATCTAAATAATCATTCATTCACTTATTTCTAGGAAATGTGGCAAGATTGATACTTGATTCCTCTTCATAGTTAAATAAGTATTAAATGATCTGATTCTCTCTGCATGCCGATGAGCAATAGATGTCGCATCATGTTTATCAGACCCTGAAAATTTGGCAATCATCTCAGCTCTACTGCGCTCTACTGCGCTTAAGGCTTTCCTGCATGGCCTTAATCTTGGCTTCCTTATCTGCTCCTTTCGAATTCAATTCTTCCTTTAACTTAGCATCTCTAATCTGCATGTAACTATCATAGAATTTTCCCTTTGAATCATCCGAAAATCCAATCTCGGGGAAAGTTTGATCAAGCGAATTACAATCTAACTTGTTGGAACTTCCTGGAGAAGAAATGACTGGGCCTTTGTGTAAAGGATCAATATCATCCGATAGCTTTTGGTGTGGTAGACTTTCTTCTTGGTTAATGTCCACGTCAGTCAGCATGTTACGACGACTAGAACTAGACCGATCTCCAAGAACTTGAAGCTTATGCTCCGTAAAAAAGCTTCTCGAGCTCATTTGCCTTCATTTTCGGCTCATCGTTAAGTTTTTGGTTTCCTTTTGATTGTCGTAACCTCTGAACTTGCTCAACGGTTGTCACTAGAATTGAATCAGATCCCTCCTGGACCTTCGAAACTAGTTTTCCTGAAAAATATGTTTTATTAATTGCATCCCTCTTATCTTGTAACTTCTTATTATGTTTCATTCTTTGGATACCAAACTGCCTTTCAGATGACGATAAGTCCTTATTCGCAACTTTTTCAACTTGGCCTAAGTACTTCATCTATGTCTTAGTATCTAACTGATCACCTCCAAACCCTTTATACTGAGCAACAAAGGCTTCTCGATTTTTGGATCCAGAGACACTCGAGTTCATTTCTGCTAGAGACACGCGAATATTGCACCGATTGATCTTTTAATCCAACCTCTCCCCTCCTTCAGTATTTTCAACACGCGTGCATTGATACAATACACCCGCAGATTCAATATCACCAACCCTGCTTGCAAAAACTCCAAATTGTGCCTAAGGAGAACCACAAGCTCTCAATCCATCAACCTGTGCCTCATTAACTACTTTCTTTTCGACCCCATCAACCTCATTTTTACTGAATTTCAAACCCATTTTAACCATAATCTTCACTAATGTCTCCTATATCACTGATGTAAACACCAACTTCTGCCTCTACTAAAGAGGACATATTTTCCAATGAGAAGTCCTCAGACGTAAAATCCGTGAGATATAGAGCTGACGCTTTTATATGAAGATTGCAGCCACGATCTGTAGGACAAATATTTTTAAAATCAATTTCAAGCGTTTCAAGTAGAGAAGCACATATATTGAAGGTGAAGACATTATTTCAATATGTTATTTCTAGATAAAGATCATCAAGAACACGACAGCTACAAGTAGTAAGAGAATTAAGAAGATAAACTTACCTAAATCCAGTGTGGGAACTGTCAAATTCCAAATGAGTACAAGAGTGATCAGATGCAGCGGTATGAGGCTCCCGTGTCACAGCCACATTTACTCTTTGTGTGTGTTGAGCATCATAGACAGCAGCATTGCCATTTGATTTATTTTTAAAAATCCAACAAGGTCTTGGCAAGTGACCAAACATACTTCGTTGAGCTGTAGAATATTGAAGTATCAAACTATATGCATTTCACCAATAAAATATGGGTTATTTTGAATCAATTATTTCAGCAGATAATATATTATAATGCTGATATATGTTGGCTTCAATTAAGACCAATAATATTTTATTAAACATCTCCTCAAACCTCAACATACATAAAGCCACTTTAGACACATTGACACACTAAACATATTTGCTACTCATCATAACAACTAATTTAATAAATCTTCAACTCATCCACAAATTAATAAAATCTTCAACTAGTTTATGAAAGCCATTATGAGAGAGAAATTATAGTTGGGGGAAATTATTTACAACTAATGTAGCTGCTACTTTTATCAACTGTATATTAGTGCCTCCAAAGGCATTAGAACGTAAAGATTCAAATTAGATGTTAAATACTACAAATTTTATCAATGTATATTAGACATCAAAACCTACAGCATTAAGTGTTAAATATGATTACCAACTGAAACCATTTGTTTCCCATATGTTACTTGAATTCTTGACTCTTAACATATTAAACATGATATGTTTAAGAGTACCCGTTCTCATAGACTATCAAACACGAGTCTGATAAAATAGTGAACAGTTGTGTGTCCACAAATAGCTGCAAAAGCCAAAAGCATAACATATATGCATCATCAATACAATCTTTAATTAACCATAATATATATGAATCATAATCTAAACCCGACACATGTAGCTGGGCTCTCAGCCCGAGCCATAGACGCCATACCTCAAAACAGTCTCATCTCATTCACATCAAAATATAAACTGAACTGAAAAAACAAAACAAAAAAACGAGTTTACCTCTGCTAGGGGAGGAAATATATGTACAATTATTTTAAATCTTAATAATGTAGTAAAATTAGTGTAATCGAATTAAAGGAAATTTCAAAGAACTATGAGTAAATATACGAAGATGAGCATAAATGTGTTTACTCTAGTAGTTACAGTTCGAGAGACTGATTTTTATACATTTTTCCCTCTTCATGTTTGTGTTTATACATAAATTTCTTTGTATAGGCAACTAAATAGTAGAAAAGAAAACCCTAATTTGATTTCCATAAGAAAGAAAGTAATAATAACTTAACAAACTAAGATTCGTTCTCTGCAACTCTTCCTGTTGGTACAATACAAATTTTACATTTATTTACAAAACATTCTTTCATTCAATCAATCGATAGCAATAAAATTCAAAGTTACGTATCTATTACCTCCATATTAACTACGAAGATGACCTTTAGGATTCGAATATCGTTGTCGAGAAGACGAGAAGCCCTAACCACATCTGATCTACGGAGGTGGAAAAATCTGAGAGAGGGAGGAGAAAATTTTGGGCGGTGAGGAGCTAGGAGGTTTCATGTGCGCGAGCGGGGATTTTGAGTTTTGGGAGTAAATTTTAGTCAAGAGGCATTTCCTTCGTTCGTAAAAAATATTTTTTTTATAAAATCACTCTTTAAATATTGTATCAATATTAGTAACACTTATATAAGATTACTAACACTATTTTATTGTGAGAAATAGTAATGGTATAATACTGTTAGTAATCAATAAAATAGTCTGTTACTAAAAGAGTGTTTTGGTGTAGTGTGGCCTTTCTAGCCTAAACCGAGTATTGTTATTCATGGGTTATAAGTTATCTCTCAAATTAACTTAATTAATTCCTTTTAATTAATATCATACAACCGTGAGACAAGTTATATAAAGTAAATACATCACACACTGTATTATTACCTGCATATAATATTTAATACCATTATGTATGTATCTTTACTACAACATCCACATATATTTCACATATATATTCATCCCTCCGAGTATACCCTCGTCGGATAGTTTCCGCTAAAGTGTTATTTTACTAGGTGTGCTCACATAACCTAGTTACCCAAGTCGAAATCTCTCACCAACCTGGACCAAAATATAAACATAGTGGAGACGGTCATATTCTTCCTTAAAAGTGAGATAATCCCCTCACCCATATACCGGACGCTATGACCTGAGGATATACTTGCCCAACTCCTCAAGCTAGGGGATTCACCCACTTCGCGCAACCATCTTGATAGCACTAAAGTATATAAACTAAATAAATATCTAGTCACTGATATTTAATAGCACACACAATGTACATACATATATACTATCACCACACCGTATATATAATATAGATCCCTGATTTATCGTGTACTAAAACCCGTAACACTAGCCTGTATATTCCCAAGTCTATGGCCGACTCAAATTAATTAATTTTCTCATTAATTAATTTATTACCTTCCCGAGTCTACGATCCGACTCTAATTAAATTAATTCACACATTAATTAATATAGTGTTTTTCCTAAGTCTATCGTCCGACTCTAATTGAATTAATTTACACATTAATTAATTTAATAATTGGTGGCGCTCAACTATTATACCCGGACTCGCTCACTTGGCCTGTACCATCGTTAATACCTGACTCTATATTCCGCCCCTACTTAATTAACTACACCTCAATTCATTTAATAAGGCATTATTATTCCAACTACAATACCCGAACATTTTTTCCCTCGGCCCGGAATTACTAGTACTACAATTTATTTCCCCACAACTCATCCATTTGTGACATACCATTATCGTCCTCCTAAGCCTAATCATATATTTTCCTGCAAATGTTAGGAGTATGAGCTTCACATGAATTTATCACTAAATAAAATATGGGAATTAAATCTTAAATTAATTTCCCCTTATGTATAAAACTGGCGAACCTGCTAAAAATCTGGGACCATCGATCGATCGATGCCTTGGGTCGATCGATCGATCTGTTCCCTTTCTTCTCCGATTTTCTGTTCAGCCATTAACGAAAATCAAAGCTTTCTTTTGTCAAATCCCAATCTCAATCCATCATATTTATCATCTTTTTACATCACTTATGAACTATAATCATCATCCAAACACTTTAGCATCATTGGCTTTTTACAAATATCACCAACTCAAGAAAATGAATTCTTACGGTATAATCCTAATTGTTATTCAAAAATCTTATTCCACAATCCCAATCAATTCGTCTCTAATACTGGTATTCTATTATTGTTATAATTCCAATTAACACTAAATGCTTCTATAATATCAATTGAACTATTAAATCACACAACATGCTCAATTTCATAAAAACCTAATTTCATGCCATCACCCACCCAAAAACGTGTTTCAGTTTACACCCAATATAATATGAATTGTTTATGATCAATTTAAGAATCACAATAGTTAACCACTTGCCTCTAATTGTTCGTAGAGTCCGATCCGTTGGTGTAGAGAGTGTTGATGAAGAACACCCAATTTGTCCCTCGATTTGTCTCCAAAAGATCCTCAATTTGCTCTTGATTTGTTTCCTCTATTCCTCTCTCAAACCCTAGGTTTAGAATTTTGTTAACTGCCATTCAACACTTCCTTAATTAGGTTTATAATCCCCAATCACGTTTTTAGCCACATGGGCCTAATTATAATGGCCCAAATCCCCTCGTATAGGCCCAACTATGCCCAAAAATAACCCGAGACCCGATTACTACCCCCGGGTACTCTTTTCTGACTATCTCGACCCATACGGACTCAAACGCGCACTCACAATTGTCATCCAAAATACTTTATAATATTCTCCAATTTTGACCTCAAAATGCGACACATAAAATTTTGAACAATTAAACTTAAAGTAGTCAAATATAAATAATTCTTCCCACTCAAATAAATTCTCCAAATCATAAATTTAAGTTTCTCCAATTTAAATATTTTTATATCTCCAAAAAATAATTAAATACTAAATCCTCAAAATTACGGGGTGTTACAGCTGCCATTGCCAAGTCTAGGATGTTGAGTGAATAGTAGTAGGGTTTCGTCAGTTTTGTTTTAGACATTGTACTAGTTGTAATTGAGTTAAATGGTATGGGAGTTTTATTTAACTTATGTATCCTTAAAACGATTGGACTTTTAATATTCCACATTTTTATCTTGAAGTTGTTTTAATGTATATTACAAAATAAATAAATAAGTAATAAATGTGGTTTGTGAACTGTTTAGTTAATTATATCCTAATGGGGTTAGGGGTGATAGCTTGGTATTAGAGCTTTAGGTGTTTATATTCCGGGGTTAGAGAGTCTAGATGTGGCAGTGGCAGAAATAGTGTGGTGTGGGTCATTTATATTAACTTGTGAGAAATACTAACCGTTGTGTTAGAAATAAATGTTATATACTTGTTTCTGTAACTGTGGTTTATGACAGATAGTAAGATATGGAAGGAGCAAATATTCATGAGAGGGTGGAGGAGGAGTCTTCAAATACAGTAAACCAATAAAATCCAAATAATGTAGAGGGGCACCTGAACAACTTGCAGATATGCAGAGAATGGCTCGTGCCATAACTTTGTCAGAACAACTAAACATGTTTATGATGCAAATAGTCGAACAACAAGCCAAGTACTTGGAGGAGCACACTTTAGCCAGAAGAGAAAGGAAAATACAATGAGAGGAGAAGAATACACTGTACGAGAAGTTTATCAAATTGAACCCCCCATCATTCTCAGGTTCTGTAGATCCTTTAGAAGTTGAGGCTTGGGTCAGAGACACATAAACTATCTTCGGGGTGATGAATGTACCTGGTGCGCAGAAGGTAATTTTGGCTACATTTATGTTAAAGGGCGAAGCTAAGTATTAGTGGGAGTCTTCCAAAAATTTATTGCTTACTCCGGGGGGAGGTGAGGCAATTACTTGGGATTCCTTTATTAAAGTCTTATATGAAAAGTATTTTACTCGTATGTATCGGAAGCAAAAAGAGAGAGAATTTTTATCATTGACTCAGGGGAATATGTCGGTCAGGGAGTATGAAACTAAATTTATATCTTTGTCTTGATTTTCATTACGTTTCTTACATGAAGAGGAGGACAAGTGCACCAGATTTCAGGATGGGTTGAATTTGGTTATCAAGTCTAGACTCACTGCACTTGAAATGGTAGATTATACTTCTTTAGTTAACAAAGGTATGATGGTTGAAGGAGATGTTAATGATGCAATAAAGAATGGGGAACAAAGGGGAAAGAGGAGTAGATTTGATCCATCTCAACAAAAGGAATGCAATATAGAATACTCAAAATAAGGGAGTCAAAGATTTTAGCGCGATAGAGGGACTGGAAATTATGTTCAGAATAGGACACCGAGCAGTTTTAGGGGTGCAGGATTGATGGGCCAACAGAATAGACAGTAGGAGAATGAGAATGGGCAGCCTAAGCCTGCTACATGCTATTTTTGCAAAGTTGAGGGCCATATGGACTCAATCAGCTACTGTTAGTCGAGGTTCATCACCTGGAGGCATAGGGAGAGGAGGAGGTAGAGGACAGGCTAGTGGTTCTAGGGCTCCGGGAAGGATATTTGCTATGACTTTACAGGACGCTCAGGCTACTCCAGAGGTAGTGACAGGTACATTTTTTGTCATGAAAAAACATGCTTATGTGCTTATTAATCCAGGTTCTACTCATTCATTTGTAGCCTTGTCATTTACCATGCATTTGGGTATACCATATTCTTATCTATATTATGGTTTATATATTTCTACACCTAGGGGATGTGATGTTAGTGGAGCTTGTGTATAAAAATTGTGTATTGTATGTGGGGGATAGGGAGTTGACCATTGATTAATTCCACTAGATATTCTAGATTTTGATATAATCTTGGGTATGGACTGGTTATCTTCCTACCATGCATCGATTGACTATTTTCACAAGGAAGTTACATTTAATATCCCGGGGGAGGAAGAATTCAAATTTACTAGGGAAAGAAATGTGGTTCCAAATTGTCTTATTTATGCCCTTCGGGCGAGGAAATTGTTAAATATGGGTTGTCAAGGCTTTTTAGCGTATATTGTGGATACAAACAGAGAACTACAAAAATTAGAAGATATCCAAGTAATTAAGGATTTTGCAAATGTGTTCCCAGATGAATTACCAAGGTTGCCACCTAGTAGAGAGGTAGAGTTTACTATTGATTTAGTGACTGATACAGCTCCAGTTTCTATTTCTTTATATAGAATGGCACCTCTGGAACTAAAGGAGTTAAAGGTTCAACTGCAAGATTTGTTAGATAGAGGTTTTATTCGACCCGGTATATCACCATGGGGTGCTCTGGTATTATTTGTGAAGAAGAAAAACGGCACCATGCGACTTTGCATTGATTATCGGCAGTTGAACAAGGTAACTATTCGAAATAAATATCCATTGCCTCGTATTGATGATTTGTTTGATCAATTACAGGTTGCTAAAGTATTTTCAAAAATTTATTTGAGATCGGGTTATCATCAATTAAGGGTGAGAGATTGTGAAATTTCTAAGACAACTTTTCGTTCTCGCTATGGTCTTTATGAATTTTTGGTAATGCCATTTGGGTTAATAAATGCTCCTGCGGTGTTTATGGATTTAATGAATCGAGTATTTCATCCTTTCATAGATTAGTTTGTGATTGTCTTTATCGATGATGTTTTGATATACTCACTTAGCCAAGAGGAACATGAGAAGCATCTAAGAGTCGTATTGTAAGTTTTGTGAGATAGTCAATTGTTTGCTAAGTTTAGCAAATATGAGTTTTGGTTAAATCAGGTAGTATTTCTGGGGCATGTTGTTTCGGGAGATGGAATTTATATTGACCCAAAGAAGGTAGAGGCAATTATACAATGGGAAAGACCAAGAAATGTAACGGAAATAAGGAGTTTTCTAGGATTGGGTGGATATTATAGAAGATTCATAAAGGGGTTTTCATCCATAGCCTTACCGTTGACTAAATTAACCCTAAAGGAAGTGAAATTTGTGTGGAGTGATGAATGTCATAACATATTTGAAAAGTTAAAAAAATAGACTAGTATCAACTCAAATTCTAACTGTTCCATCCAATGGAGAACGTTTTGTGATTTATACTGACGCTTCACATCAGGGTCTGGGTTGTGTTTAAATGCAACATGGAAAGGTAATTTCTTATGCATTTAGACAGTTAAAGACGCATGAACGTAATTATCCTACACACGATTTAGAACTTGCAGCTATTGTTTTTGCCTTGAAATTATGGAGACATCATTTATACGAAGATACGTGTGAAATTTTCACTAACCATCAAAGTTTGAAGTGTTTATTTATGCAGAGAACCTTAAATTTGAGATAAAGATGTTAGATGGAGTTAATTAAAGACTATGATTATACTATTCATTATAATCACGAGAGGACCAATGTTGTTGCAGATGCTCTAAGTCGGAAGTCATTGGGGAGGTTATCTTGTATTCAATGTGCATGGGTTGGCAATATTATGGAATTAAGACAGATGGGAGTAGGGTTGAACTTAACAAAAATGGGGGCGTTAATTGCACACGTTACAGTGAGACCTTTACTTGCAGAACGCATACGAAATTTGCAAATCAGTGATCCATTCCTTGAGAAGAAGAAACGAGAAATCCTGGATGGTAAAAAGAGTGACTTTGAAATTAAGAATGACAAATCGTTGTGTTATAAAAATAGAATTTGTGTACCGAATGATCCATCCTTAAAGAAGGATATATTAAAAGAGGCACATAGTTCTATTTACTCCATGCATCCTGGAGGTACCAAAATGTACAGAGATTTGAAAGAGTATTACTGGTGGAATAATATGAAACATGAGATTACAGAATTTGTAGCTAAATGTTTAGTATGCCAGCAAGTGAAGGTGGGGCATCAGAAGCCGGTAATATTATTACAGTCATTGCCTATTCCAGAATGGAAGTGGGAACATAGAACGATAGATTTTATTGTAGGATTACCACGATCACCAAATCGGCATGATTCTATTTGGATGATTATAGATCGATTGACAAAGTCAGCTCATTTTCTTCCAGTTAAGACGACCTACATTGTTGATAAATATTCATGTATGTACGTTGATGAGATTATCCGGTTACATGGGGCACCAGTGTCAATAATATTAGATAGAGATCCAACGTTTACTTCTAAGTTTTGGCCTTATTTACAGAATGCCCTGGGCACAAGTCTGAAGTTCAGTACTGCACTTCATCCACAAATCGATGGGCAATCAGAAAAAATGATTCAAATATTAAAAGACATGTTACGAGCCTGTGTATTTGACTTCAAAGGTATTTGGGGTGATCAATTGCCATTGATGGAATTTGCGTATACTAATAGTTATCAGTCCACCATTGGTATGGCTACTTATGAAGATTTATATGGGAGGAGATGTAGAACACCAATATATTGGGATGAAGTAGGTGAAAGGAAAATCTTGGGTCCTGAATTGATAGATATGACAATCGAAATGATTAAAATAATTCGGGAACGGATAAAGATAGCACAATGCAGGCAGAAATTTTATGCAGATAAAAGGAAGTATCCATTAGAATTTCAAAAGGGAGATTTTGTATTCCTATGTATTTCACCGTGGAAAGGCGTTGTGAGATTTGGAAAAAAGGGGAAACTAAGTCCAAGAAATATTGGACCATATGAAGTGTTGGAAAGAATTGGGACCCTGGCATATAAATTTGCCTTACCTCCAGAATTGTCTCGTTTATATGACGTGTTACATATATCTATGCTTCGTAAGTATTTGGTAGATCCATCTCATCAACTGAAAACCCAACCTATTGAACTGAAAGAAGACTTGTCGTACAATGAGGAACCGTTGGAAATTATTGATCGTAAGGAGTAAGTATTGAGGAATAAAGTTATTCCCTTAGTTAAAGTTATGTGGATGATCCATGGAATTAAAGAAGCAACTTGGAAAATGGAGGATAGCATGAAGAAACAGTATCCCCATTTGTTTGGTAAGTGACATTCATATTAAATTTCAGGGACGACATTTTCTAAGGGGGGAATTGTGACAACCCGGATATAATTAGGATAAATTATATTTAAATCGTGATTACCTTATGTGATATGAATAATATGTTATTAGTATATCTAATGTTATGTGATTATGGTTAGTATAATCCTACTTTCATAAATCATGAAATATTGAATTATGTACAAACACAAAATTTTGTTATTTTAGGTAGAAATATTCCTGTTGGCGACTAGTTTTGACCCTTATAATGTAACAATTGACTCAAGGTGAAAATTAGATAGTTGTAGATATATGAGTTATGTTTGTGACACAATAAACGGTGCAATAAACGGATGTCCGAGTAAGAAGTTAGACCAAATTTACGAACAAGGGGCAAATTTGGCCATTCCCTTTAAGTGGTAAATTGTCTTTAGTAAACCAAATATTTTAATTTGATTGGTTGGCATGGGAGACAGCCTTGGCCTACATAAAACTCTTCTTCTAACCTATTTCTTCAGCAAATAAAACCCTAGGTTCAGTTTGAAGAGTGTTTGGCTTGAGGAAAGAGAACGTAGAAGTTAAGGAAGAAAAAATTGCAAGAAAAGCAAGGAAAATTTCAAGAAAATCCTTAAAGTGTTTCCAAGGTATAAATGTGTGATAAATATTGTTTTAATCTTGTATTATACTTATTTCAAAGTATATAAATCGTTAATTATTAATTAAAATTCCATCCTCCTTTGTGATAATAAGTATTTGTTCACATGTGAGATAAGTGGGGTATGTAGCCCGTATTGCTTGTTATTGAAATCCCTTGTATTCAAACTTGCACATATTTTCTTGTGCATACTAGAATTGAGAAATCCCAATTGGATATGAAACTAGACTCATATTCATATCATATCTGAAAATTAGAATTTAACTCCTTGTGGTTGGGCCTTAGTGATGGTTGCAAGTTGGTACATAGTTATTGTTTGTATATTTTATTTCGATATGCCTGAGTTTGGTCAAGCTTTTGACATAGCAAATGAAATCAAAAAATTATGAAACTTTAATTCTATACTATTTAGTATGTGTATTGAAACTGGGTGGAAAATTATGGAAATTCATGCTAGAGAAAAATTATGAAAATTCTTGGAAGTTGGAGGAACAATAGAGGAGCTTGTGGGGAAGATTTAATAGGTTGTAAAGAAATGGTCATAACTTGCTCTAGGGAGCTTGAAAAATTACACTGTCACTTGTAATGGAAAGTATATTCACATATGTTTTCATATTGATAAGATTGGACACCTGTATGTGTACAATTTATTAATATGGGATGGTTAAGTATAGAGGACAATAATTTGAGGCCATACTAGATACCCCATGAAAGAATGTTTTTATCTGCTCTTTCCTAAGGGTATTTTGAGTACATATTTCAGTGTATATATATTGAGAAGTATACTTTTATGTTTACTTGATTTTAGTTATAAATTCCTTATGAGGTATTTTCAATTGGTTGAATGTTCATAACCTTATCAACACATATACCATTATTTCGTCTTTACACATGTTTCATGGAATGTGACTTGAGTAGAATTATATTGTTGTTGTATAGTCATTGGAAAGTACATAGATATATTAAGATGATACTTATGATTGAGATTCAGTACTAATTTATTTAGATTAACAGGTGTAAGTTCAAATCAACCTAGTTCAGCTCCACCCGAAACAAACGTGAATACATAGTTGACTACCCAATGTGAGTGTATTTACTGAGTTGATTGTGGATATGATGTGTATGCATTATATATTGAGATGATATGGCTTATTAAAAGTCACAAGATGTTGATATTTTATGGCTTATTAAAATTCAAGAGATGTTGAGATGTTATGGCTTTATAAAAGTCAAGATATGTTGAGTTTCTATGCAATTCAGGAGAGGTTAGGTTATTAAAACCTATGAATATGATTATTGCCTACGGGAAGGAGATGTGGATTAACTACGGATATGTATATGGCCTAATTTGGTACAGAGATTGATATATTGAGATGTTGAGATGTTAATATACTATATAGATATGTAGTACATTCACTGAGTTTTTAAACTCATAGTTTTATATGTTTACATTTTCAGGTTCTGAAGCTGCCACTGCCAGGTCTAGGATGTTAAGTGAATAGTAGTAGCGTTTCGTCAGTTTTCTTTTATACATTGTACTAGTTGGAATTATGTTAAATGGTATGGGAGTTTTATTTAAATTATGTCTCCTTAAAACGATTGGATTTTTAGTATTTCGCATTTTTATCTTGAAGTTGTTTTAATGTGTATTACGAAATAAATAAATAAATAAATAATACATGTGGTTTGTGAACTATTTAGTTAATGATATCCTAATGGGGTTAGGGGGTTACATAGGTGCTCGAAGTCCTTGAATAAATATCTCTGCCATTTTTCTGAAATAATGATTGGTAGCTCCAGTTTGATTGATAGCAACATATTTAGAGCATTCACCCAAGGCTAAGTGGAGGTCTCCCACCATCATCTACTCAACCCCATCCTCGAAACCATCAGTAAGCACATGCCCTCCCAAGTAGGGCAGGGTGAGCAACTCGTAGATATCTTCCATGGTAATAGTAAACTCATCCTAGCCAATAGTAAAGGTGTGTGAGCCTCTACTCCAACGGGAAGCCAATAAAGTAAAGGTGTTGGCATGTTTGGCAATAAAGAAATATTTTAGACTATTGATAGTAGTGGTAAGACCCAGTCCCTCCGTAAAAGCCTTGTACAAGGGGGTGGCCAAAACATAGTCCACCCAAAGTCCCCACTCGTCTGGGGAATATCCACTAACCTTGACCTCAATATTAGAATGGGGAAAATCACCCATATCCACTCGCACTCTAAGAATAGAATCAGGTAAGATAATGGGAAGGTCAGAGGACTCACTCATAACCATACGGGGTTTCTCATTTATCTTCCCCATAAACTCCTACTCGAAATTAGCAAGGGGGGCATGAAGGTATCTTCAGCCTCAAAATAGGGGGCAAGACAATAGAGGCCAACGTCCCTCTTAGAGCGAGCAACCAAGTATTCCTTCTGAGATTTGGAATAGGTGATGGACGATGGACCCTCCCTTGTAGTGATCTCAGCAAACGAATCGCCCAAGGTGGAGGTGGTAGCTCCGGTGGCCAAAACCATCGAAACAGTGAAGGAAATAGAAGTCATACCACTACACCAAAACAAGAAAATGGTCACGGCCAATATCCCTGACCAAGACGGTGGGTCGTGATAATTTTAGGCGCAACCAATTTCGTGGGCCGTGGCCCAACTCCGTGACCAATCGGTGGGTCACGACAGATGGTCATGGACTTAGGCCACAACCCACACCACAAAGGAAAAAAATAGTCGTGGTCAAAGTCTGTGACTCCCAACTGTGACGAAAAAGGGTCGCAGCCGAAGTTCGTGATGAAAAAAAAGGAAAAAATGATCGCAGTGTAGGTCACGGATTTTGGCGACGATCATTTTTTTTCGCGATTGAGGGTCACGAACTTTGACCGCGACCCTTTTTTTCCATTTTTTTCATATTGTGGATCACGGACTTTGGCCGCGATCATTTTTCGTTACAGTTGGGGGTCGTGGACTTTGGCCGTGGCCATTTTTATGCGCAACGAAAAAAAATGGTCATGGACAAAGTCCATGACCATATTTCGCTATAATAAAAATGGGGTTTGTGGGGTCATATCCTAAAATGGGGGGTCTCGTGACTTCGCGAACGATTGCAACGTGTTACGTTGTACGGGCATGATGTATTATAAATATTTACTATTGGAAAAACAATCAAAAAATCACAAATTGCGAATCGTGCGCGCAGTAGACAAACTAATGTATATACAAACTTCAAAATATTATAAGTCTTAATAGTTCATAGACCAATATTGGGCAGAATTTCTAAACCTTGTTAATATAAAATCTGCTTAACATAAAGCCCTCAATGCCATAAAATTTAACAATCAAATTATAAAAGCCCGCGCGACCATAAAACTAGACAATAAAATAAATAAAAGCATGCACGTCCGTCACACATAAAAAAACATAATCCTAAATGTCAACAACATTATATAAACAATCTTCCTGTCATAAACCATTGCCTTCCTCATGTGTTCCGCATGGATAAAAGCAAACAATACAATATTATCCTACAAAAACTAGGATACAAAAAAATTGATATCAGTAATAAAGTAGTTTTAAAAATATCGTATTCAAGATGAAAAATTGCATATACGAGTTAAAATTATCATCATATCAGTTCTTACAAGTTACACTGGTCCCGTGCGAGACGTTAGTGCCTCTCACGGGGACGTTCGAGGGTTGTTTTCGGATTTAGCCCTCTAACGTCATATTTTTAAGCCTAAGTCTAAATATTTTCAAATTATCGTTGTATTCTCAAACTGGGAGAAAAGTGATTGCGCGATCAGTTCCTACGAGTTCCATTGATCCCATGCAAGGTGTTGGTGCCTCCCACGGGACCGATTGGGGGTTGTTTCGGGTTTTCATCCTATAACGCTATGTTTTTAAGCCTAACTCTAAATATTTTTAAATTATCAGTTTATCTTAGAATTGGGAGTCCCTTGATTGCGCGGTCAGTCCCTACAAGTTACATTCGTCTCGTGCGAGGTATTGGTGCCTCTCATGAGGCCGTTCAAGGACTATTTTGGGGTTTTTCCCTCTAACGCCATGTTTTTAACCCTAAGTCTAAATGTTTTTAAATTATTGTCGTATTCTCAAATCGGAAGTCCTGTGACTGTGTGGTTAATTTCTACAAGTTACATTGGTCCTATACGAGGTGTTGGTGCCTCTCACGAGGCCAAACTGGGTTTGTTTTGGGGTTTCACCCTCTAACATCATATTTTTAAGCCTAAGTCTAAATATTTTCATATTATTGTCGTATTCTCAAATCGAGATTCCTATGATCGAGCAATAAGTCCCTACGAGTTACATTGGTCCCGTGCGAGGTGTTGGTGCCTCTTACGGGGCCTATTTCGGGGTTTCGTCCTCTAACGCCATGTTTTTAAGACTAAGTTTAGACACTTTCAAATTATCATCATATTCTTAAATCAGGAATCTCTTGATCGCACGATCAATGTTTACAAGTTACATTGGTCTCGTGCGAGGTGTTGGTGCCTCTCACGGAGCCGTTTGGGGGTTATTTTGGGGTTTCGCCCTCTACCGCCATGTTTTTAAGCCTAAGTCAAAATATTTTCAAATTATCATCGTATTCTTAAATTGGGAGTCCCTTGATATTGTGGTCAGTCCCTACGAGTTATATTTTTCCCGTGTGTGGTATTCGTGCCTCTCACGGGACCGTTCGGAGGCTATTTTGGGGTTTCGCCCTCTAACACTGTGTTTTTAAGCCCAATTATAGATATTTTCAAACTATCATCATATTCTCAAATCGGGAGTCCCTTGATCATACGATTAGTCCCAATGAGTTACATTGGTCCAGTGCAAGGTGTTGGTGCCTCTCACGGCGCCGATTGGGGGTTGTTTCGAGGTTTCGTCCTCTAATGCCATGTTTTTAAGCCTAAGTCTAGATATTTTTAAATCATCATTGTATTCTCAAATCGGGACTCTCGTGAATGAGCGATCAATCCTTACGAGTTACATTGGTCCCGTGCGAGGTGTCATTGCCTCTCACGGGGCCGTTTGGGGGTTATTTCGGGGTTTCACCCTCTAACGCCATGTTTTTAAGCCTAAGTCGAGATATTTTCAAATTATCATAGTATTCTCAAACTGAAAGTCCCGTGATCGCGCGGTCAGTTCCTACGAGTTATATTATTCCCGTATGAGGTGTTTGTGACTCTCATGGGGATGTTCGGGGGCTGTTCTAGGGTTTCGCTCTCTAATGCCATCTTTTTAAACCTAAGTCTAGATATTTTCAAATCTCTATTGTATTCTCAAATCGGGAGTGACGTGACCACGTGATCATTTCCTACGAGTTACATTGGTCCCGTGCGAGGTGTCGGTGCCTATCACGGGGCCATTTAGGGGCTGTTTTGGGGTTTTGCCCTCTAACGCCATGTTCTTAAGTCTAAGTCTAGATATTTTCAAATTATCATTTTATTCTCAAATCGAGAGCGGTCAGTCCCTATGAGTTACATTGGTCCTGTTTGAGGTGTTCGTGCCTCTCACGGGGCCGTTTGGGGGCTGTTTCTGAGTTTCGCCTTCTAACGCCATGTTTTTAAGTATAAGTTTAGATATTTTCAAATTATCATTGTATTCTAAAAGTGGGAGTCACGTGACCACGCGATCAGTTCCTAAGAGTTACACTGGTCCCGTATGAGGTGTCGGTGCCTCTCACGGGTCGTTTGGGGGTTTCCCCCTCTAAAGTCATGTTTTTAAGCCTAATTCTAGATATTTTTAAATTATCATCATATTCTCAAAGCGGGAATCTTGTGATCATCTAATCAGTACCTATGAGTTACATTGATCTCGTTCGATGTGTTGGTGCCTCTCACGGGGCCGTTCGAGTGTTGTTTCAAGGTTTCTCCCTCTAACGCCTTATTTTTAAGTCCAAACCTAGATATTTTCAAATTATCATCATATTCTCAAACCATGAGTCCTTTTATTGCGTTATCAATTCCTACGAGTTACATAGGTCACGTGAGAGGTGTCGGTACCTCTCACGGGGCCGTTTGGGGGTTGTTTCGAGGTTTCCCCCTTTGACGCCATATTTTTAAGCCTAAGTCTAGATATTTTCAAATTATATTCGTATTCTCAAACTTGATCGCGGGGTCGGTCCTTACGAGTTACTTTGGTCACGTGCGATGTGTTGGTGCCTCTCACGAGGCCGTTTGGGGGCTGTTTCTGGGTTTGCCCCTCTAACGCCATATTTTTAAGCCTAAGTCTCGATATTTTTAAATTATCATCGTATTCTCAAACTGGGAGTGATATGATCATGCGGCTAGTCCTTACGACTTACATTGGTCCTGTGTGAGGTGTTGGTGCCTCTCACGGGATCGTTCGGGCGTTGTTTCTGGGTCTCCACCTCTAACGCCATATTTTTAAGCCTAACTCTAGATATTTTCAAATTATCATCTTATTCTCAAATTGGGAGTCACGTGACCATGTGATCAGTTCATACGAGTTACATTAGTCTCATGCGAGGTGTCGGTGCTTCTCACGTGGACGTTTGAGGGTTATTTCAGGGTTTTCACATCTGACGTTATATTTTTAAGCCTAAGTCAAGATATTTTCAAATTATCATCATATTCTTAAATCGGGAGTCACGGGACTAGGTGATCAGTTCCCACGAGTTACATTGGCCCCGTGCAAGGTGTCGATGCCTCTCACGGGCTGTTTATGGGCTATTTTGGGGTTCCCACCTCTAACGCCATACTTTTTAGCCTAAGTCTAGATATTTTCAAAATATCATCTTATTCTCAAATCGGGAGTTACGTGACCACGCGATCAGTTCCTACGAGTTACATTGGTCCTTGTGAGGTGTCGATGCCTCTCACGGGGCCGTTTGTGGGTGATTTCGGGGTTTCTCCCTCTGACGCCATGTTTTTAAGCCTAAGTCTAGATATTTTCAAATTATCGCCGTATTCTCAAATCGAGAGTCTCGTGACCACACGATCAGTTTCTATGAGTTACATTGATCGCGTGCGAGGTGATGGTGCCTCTCACGGGGTCGTTTGATGGTTGTTTTTGGGTTTCCACCTCTGACGTCGTGTTTTAAGCCTAAGTCTAGATGTTTTTAAATTTTCTTCGTATTCTCAAATCGAGAGTCACGTAACTAGGTAGTGAGTTTTTACAAGTTACATTGGTCTCGTGCGAGGTGTCGGTGCCTCTCACGGAGCCGTTTGGGGGCTATTTTGAGGTTTCCCCCTCTGACGACATGTTTTTAAGCCTAAGTCTAGATATTTTTAAGTTATCGTCGTATTCTCAAATCGGAAGTCCCGTGACCATGCGATCAGTTCTTACAAGTTACATTGGACCCGTGCGAGGTGTTGATGCCTCTCACGGGGGCCGATTGGGGGTTATTTTGAGATCTCCCTCTCTAAGACCATGTTTTTAAGCCTGAGTCTTGATATTTTCAAATTATCACCGTATTTACAAACAAGGAGTCACCATGCAGTCAGCTCCTACGAGTTACATTGGTCCCGTACGAGGTGTCGGTGCCTTTCATGGGACTACTTGGGGGTTATTTGTGGGTTTCCCCATCTAACATCATTTTCTTAAGCCTAATTCTATATATTTTCAAATTATCATCGTATTCTCAAATCAGAAATCCCGTGACCACGCGATCAGTTCTTATGAGTGACATGGGTCCCTAGTGAGGTATTGGTGCCTCTCACGAGGCCATTTCGGGGTTTTCCCCTCTAATGCCATATTTTTAAGTCTATGTGTAGATATTTCAAATTATTATCGTATTCTAAAACCAAGAGTCTGGTGACCATGTGGTCAGTTCCTATAAGTTATATTGGTCCCGTGTGAGGTGTTGGTGCCCCTCACGGGGCAGTTTGGGGGTTATTTGGGGTTTCCTCATCTGACGCCATGTTTTTAAGCCTAGGCCTAAATGTTTTCAAATTATCGTTTTATTCTCAAATCGGGAGACCCGTGACCACGGGATCTGTTCCTACGAGTTACATTGGTTCCAAGTGAGGTGTTGGTGCATCGCAGGGGATTGTTTCGGGGTTTCCCCCTCTAACGCCATGTTTTTTAACCCAAGTCTAGATATTTTCAAATTATCGTCATATTCTCAAACTGGGAGTCACATGACCACGCGGTCAGTAACTACGAGTTACATTGGTCCAGTACAAGGCGCTAGTGCCTCTCACGTGACCATGGTAAGTATTTTTCATTTATTCGGTTGTAATATTTATAGTCATGATTTATACACAGTTATGTTTCATTTCGCCTTATTAATTGTTTAGCAGCAACCTTTTAAACTTTATAGTATGCTTTATTTATGTCTTATATATATTCGATTTAATCACAACCCTAAATGTTAGAAATGCCTAGGGCCAACCAAGTCGGCCATCTAAATGTTCAAATCCACCAGTCAACTACAATTCAAGAATCCCAAATAATAATGTGATATATTAGAAATTCCTAAGGCCAACCAACTCAATGGTCATCTAAATGTTCAAATCCACCAGTCAACAACAATTCAAGAATCCTACAATATTCAAAGATCCAAAATTCATCTAACAAATATTTCAACGAAACAAACTTCATAAAAAATCACATATAAAGTAAATGTTTACACCTAAAAAAACAGCCGACTTGGTCGAAATGCCAAAACGATGAAAAGGAACATTACCCATAGCAGCTCTGTAGCGGCCCCATAGTAGCCCCATAGCAGCCCTGTAGAATCCCCGTAGCAGCCCCATAGCAGCTGCTACTATAACAACCCCGTAACAGCCGCTATCATAAAAGAACTGTAAGAATCAAGTACCTAAAAGATTCCAAACGAAAAAATAAAATAAATAAAATATGAGACCATAAACACAATAAACCAAATTGATATTATAGCAAAATTCCATACCTTTGTTTTCTGAAGAAAAAAAGAACATAAAAAGCATACCACTTTGCTGGTTTCAGAACATTCAGATATGCAAAGTAATTGGATATGACCTAGCTTGAAAAGCTGAAAACCCCAAACAAAGGCAAAAATGTAAATATAGCGGACAACCAAATAAGGACTGAACATAAGCAAAAACAATAGGAAAATAAGGACAATACTGATGCATTGAGATAAATATAATATTACCTCAACATTACATGATCAAGTTGGGTTCCAATAGCTCCAATACATATTACAAGCAACATTTGGACTGAAAAGAAAGCTAGTAAACGTTTTCATATATTGAAATCAAATCATGTTAATTATCATAACCAAATAACATAATACCAAAAGTTGGGATGCAAACCATTTAATTTCAGTATGTGAAGCATCAAAATTTCTGACCACCTTCAATTTCTTTTATGAACCTCCATTTTCCACACTACATGACAATACCAAAGCATATGCTGCAAATAACTAATTCAGAACAATAGTAATCAAGAACAACCCAAAGCATGTAGTGTATCATATTACCTCCCCCTTTAGCCACCATGTTACTCACATAATATAACCATAAAAGAAGCGATAAGAATGTTAATATGAGAAATCTCATATTTGAAACAAAAAACAATTATTTGAAAGAAAAAAATTAAAATACCTTACCTTAGGGTAATGTATAAGATACACATAAAATCTTATGTTTAAACTCAGATTACCTTATCGATATTGCAAAACCATAATCCAATCCTTGAATCAAGCCTGAAACAAAGTAAACACACAAATATTGGCTTGAGAGATAACCATATGCCCTCAAAGAGTAAAAATCTATAATACTTAAATCGAACCTTCCTTTAGAATTAATGCCAATCAATATTGCCAATACTTAAATCGAAACAACATACTTAAATCGAAACAACACAAATAAATCGAAACAACACAAATGGGGGAAAAGAAAAGCCTTAATTTGAAACCCATTGGCCGCGAGGAGAAGAGGTCAGGGCTGAGAGTGGCACCGGGGTGAGAGGGAGAGGACTCCGGCAACGTGGAGAAGTGGGCAGCAGCGTGGAGAGGGGGGCAACAGGGCGAGGGGGCGACAACGGGGGTAGGTTATAGAGGTGTATCTCAAATGAAATGAAAACACGGTGAGGGGGAGAGGAATGTTTAGGGTATCTTCAATTTGTCATGTCATAACTCATAGTTTGTGACATGGCACACCATTAAACCATTAGATCTCATTTGATGGACCAATCTCGACCGTTCATATTTTGGAACAGTAAAAGACCATCCCCCCTCATATATATATATATATATATATATATATATATATATATATATATAGAGAGAGAGAGAGAGAGAGAGAGAGAGAGATGGGGGGAAGATGGTCGTCGGAGTATATGAGGAAGAGGAAAGGGGGTCGCCACTGCTGCAACCAAAAGATAAAAAAATAATTAAAACTAATCTATCTGAACTCATAATAGAAGTGAAAGGAAAGTTAAATTCACTATTAAACACATTTTCATACAAGTTATCCAAGACAATTACCTGAAGAACCTTGTACATACACTCTTTTGGGCCACCAGAAAAAGATGCAAAGATAATTAGGCATGGTCTAAACTTTAGCTCATTTGTATACAAATCAAATAAGAGTAACTAGTAACCTTAAAAATCATTCAACTTTCGCCCACAATCTACTTTAGTTTCAATAAATAAAAATAAAAATAAAAATCCGAATATGACTCAATATATGAGCCATACAACATCAAAAGCAGAAAATTACACAACAATTGGAAAAATAGGGATAATTAAGATATCATGGCGATATATGTATACCTTGTGGGGACGAGTCTTTATGACGATGTAACCTCCATTATGAATAGCACCGACTTGTTGAGGGTAGGTCATAGAGACACCAACATCATCCTTGGACTCAAATTGATGCTCCTCATGAGACATGTCAAACTAAAATTTGTTTTAATCATTGAATTAAAAAAAATGTATTATATTACTTAAATACCCCTTTTAATAAACCCCCAATAACTTGGATTAAAAAATTAGAATCCTTTATGTCAAACTAAAAAAGTGGAATTATCTATGTAAAACTAAAAGAGTGGAACACAGTGGATTAAAAATCTATTACCACAATAACAACAAGGACTCTCCACGAAATTTACCTTTTTTAGGAAAAAAATTGTCACAAGACACTCAAAATGGAACTCAGTGGATTGAAAACTAAAAAATTGGAACTCAAAATGGAACCATTTGCATGATTGTGATAAATAAAAAATGTATTTGTGTTTTTTTTAAGGTCATCACTTAATCTCCCAAACTGTAATAAATGAAAATACTATAAAAAAATTACTTTACTGTCTACATATATGGAAACAAGATTACAATTGGGAGGGGCAAATGGATTTTCTGCTATATGTAGAAATACCTTTGAATCATACATTTCTTGTTGAATCAGATTTCAGTTTTCGGGTTAGTTTCTGTGTGAGGCCCTAATAGGCATAAACACACACTTTAATACAAAAGTCTAACTAATCAAGAAGAATATAATGGAAATTCATTATGTTAAACTGTGCAAGGTTACAAAACGGACAAAATGAATTCTAGTTAAAAATTGGAAAAAAAGGAAAACATAAATCACTATATTTCAGCCAGCCATGACAGAACTTACCACAACAAATACATAGATATAGCATGTAGGCGTGCTGAACAGTTAAGCCCCTAGGATATTTACATATATGTCTCATAGTAGTACCCAACAACATAAGATCTCATAGTACCACTAATGATAAATTCTACTAATATGTTACCAACAATCAACAAGTGAATCCACAAAGGGTTAATAAAAATCTAGAAATAAATAAATAAAATCGATGTAGCAATTATTACCTCGTCATATTCTTTCTAATCAGCCTTAGGTTGCCTCAAAGGCTTTATTTTCCACTTGTACGAAAACGACAAGTTTTTTAAATTCTTAGTCGAATTATACTAAATTATGGTTCCAACAAAAGGAAAAAAAATGAATTAGCCAAAAATTAATTATGTAATACCTTTGAATCATACATTTTTGGGTATTCCTTCAACCCAGATCTGTTCATCTTTGACGGGAGAGAGAGATGCGTAGCTTCGATATGCTTCAATGGTCGACCCCACCATTCCAGCATAACCCGATGGTCCCAATATGAACTCAACCTCACTAGAAAAACCATTTTCGGACACCCATTGACCAAACCCATTATACCTCCAGCAACGTCCACCAAAGACCTTAAACCCCCTGCCTTCCTACCCATCAAAATCAAACCCATTAGCCAGCTACTTCGACCCGCCACAAAAACATCGCCAGAATCCATCAGTGAAGAAATAAGATGAGATATGAGGCGCCTATTTTTTTAAGGAATAACCTGGTCCCAGCCTAGAACCGTGACCCACCATGCGCGACCAATAGCTTCTCTTCGAATGAGGGATGGTCATGGCCCATAACTGTGACCCACACCAAGAAATGGTCACGACCCTCGGTGGTGACCCCATATTTGTGTGCTTTGTGCTTCGTTATGCCTATGATCACGGTCCAAGTCCATGATCCATCCACAACCTAGCTTTGGAGAGAATTTGGCACGAATTTGGCATCAAGATGGTCACGACCTGGTAACGTCCCAAGTTCATGACCCATAGTGGTCAGGGATTTGGTCCGTGACCACATCCTGATCATAGGGGTGTGCACGAACCCGAATAGACCGAACGGACCAAAAAAACTGAACCGGACCGAACCCCCTTTTGCGGGTTTTTTTTTAATTCGGCCTTAATTCGATCTAAAAATTCAACGGACCACAATATTCGATTCGACCTTGGTCCTGGGTCGTAAAAATTGAGTTTGGATAGGACCGAACTGCTTTTATTAAATATATATATATATAATATATATTTTTTAATTCATAAAATTACCCATATATATAATGTATGACCCATAACCCATTACAAAACTCAAAAGAACCTAAACCTAACATTTTATTTTCTCTTCTCTCTATCTATAAAGTAGTAAACGACGATGGCTCCTTATCCTCATCTCGTGTCTCACCCTCCTCTCTACAAACGGTGGTCGCCGATGATTCTCTTATTTCCCTCATTTCGTGTTTCACTCTCCTCCGGCATAACTGGTCAGTGAGTTCCCTTCCTCATTTGATTTTTAGATCTATGGTTCCAAATGATATATAAATGCTGGTGGGTTTTTAGATCTACTGATTTTTATGTTTGTTATATATATGTGTATAACAAGTTGAATTTTTTTATCTTTGTTAAAATGCTTGTGTATGTTTGTGTAATATCCTGTATTTCTGCATATTTGAGATTTAATTAATTCGGTAATTAAATAGTTCTATTTTAAATTACGCGAGAGAAGTGATTTAATTGAATGGAAAAATAATATGATTATTAAATATTAATTGAGAGTGAAATAATGATTAATATTATTAGTTATATTTACTGAGTTAATAGTAAATAATTAATCACTAGAAATTACGTCGTCGCGAGTGATATGGGCGTGATTGAAATTTATCTTAACCGGGAGTCACGTGTAGACTAACTTGGGGATCGAGATGGAATATTTATTTAGAGTGACTCGAATGATGATTTCGAGGTCACAAATGAGTCCGGAAGGGTCAAATTAGTCAAAATAGTACACCTGGGGATGTCAATTGAGTCACGGAGCAATTTTGGGATAAATCGGGACCATACGAGGGTATTTTGGCCATTTGGAAAAAGGAGGCTTAAGTACCTATGAAATTTACAAGTCTATATCAAATGTTAAGAGGCATAAGCTAGGGTGAAATACACAAAAACCTAAGGGAGGCCATTAGAGAAGGAGGAGAGACCATTCTCAAATCTTAAGGAGGTGTTCTTAAAGAATTGGACCTTGTTCTTACATCATAATCATCTAAGGAGTGGGGATCGGAAGACAATAACATATATCCATCATCACCATCATGAAATCAGATCCCATCTATTAAGGCAAGTGTTTATTTGCAAGTTCTTAAAGTTATAATACCCATATGTAGGGTTATCAAAATAAACTTGATTTAATTATGATTCTTGGAAGAAAAAGAATGAATTTTGATGGATGAATGAGTAGGTTTGCATGTAGAATGACCCACTACCTGTAGAGAAGTAGAAATCATATGATAAGGGACTATCATCATGAATTAAATCTAAGTTTATGACTGAATATGTGGGAAGAACACAAAAATACGGTTTTTATGATTAATTGATTTTAATTCGTTCTTGACTGAATTTTGTGAAGATTCAAAGTATTTAAAACATTGGGAATCGTTCAAATACCTAGATATAATGTGGGTTTATATTGGTTAAGATTTTGGTGAAGAAACATGCAAGTGGCGTTGAACAACAATGGTGAAAAACGTAGAAAAACAAAGGAAGAAGACGATCTAAACCAAATCAAATTGATTCAGTTTAGGCCAAATAGATTCGGTATTTGGCAAATTGATTCGGTCCTGTCAGATTTGCTTGTTTTGCTTATTTAAGCCAGGAATATTAGTATAAATACTTGGGTGACCATTAGGGCCTATTTAAATCATTACGAGGGACTTATGGGATTACAATAGGACCTTGATAAGGGTACATGGTAGTCTTATGGAGAAAGTTAAGGCTAGAGTTATTTCGGGTTTAAATTGTAATGTAATTAATTTGAGAGAATGGCAATGTAATTACGGGAAGGCGTGAGTGAGCTTAATTATATAAACCGGAAGGGTAAGGAAGACTTAGCTACTGAAATCTTAAAAGGGTAACTAGGGCCCTTAGAGTAGAAAGTAATTACTCAATTGAATGCGATAACGAGATTAATCGTAATTTGAAAGTACGGGAAGTATTAGAGTGATATACATGCTTCGTATGAACAATGATAATTAGGTTATATGAATACCTACTGAATATGTATATATATAGGTTGTGTGTGTACCTATATTATTGATATTATGAGTTAGCATACCTACGCTACTTGCTATCACGAAGGTTCTCGCGTAGTGGGCGATCCCACCTTGCCGATTCCAAGGAGGCCAGGATTTGTGTCCCAGAACATAGAACTTAGGGTGGCTTGTTATGTGACGTGTATTAGTGAGACTGACGTGTCATTTGGTTATGTTAGGTATGTGTATAGCCCAAAGGCTTAGAACTATGTTCGCCTCCACCGTTGTTATTGTTTTGGGTTCGAGGTGATTACCGAACCAATAGTCTCCATTTAGTACAAGAGGTACTTGGACTGATAGCAGAGTATGCCTATTGTTTCATGGTGGTCCTTTTGAGAGACGCCGTATTTGATATATACATTAGAGAGTTATATATATATATATAAATTAAGTAGTGAATCTTAATTGCCTGAATGAAAGAGAAGATAAATGAAATGTTAATTTCAATCCTGAACATACGAGATGTGTCAATTCGATTAGCGTACTGTGTGGGTGGTATGGGGATTTAGAGATGAGATTAGTCCAGATAGTTAATTTTGTCTATTTAGCTTGGGTAGCACAGCTAGGTGGGCTAACTAGAGACGTTAGGCGTGCACTTACTCAAGAGAGTGTGCCTAACATGTGTAATCAATAACCGATTTTGAACTGTGATAAACTCTTGCTAAATATTTTCAAAATGTTTTAAGTACTAACTCTTGCTATAAAAATATTTTCAAATCCTTTTAGGTGTCTAGCCATAGGAACGCCAGACTTGATATTCTGCTTCAGGGATACGCAACTCCGGCACAGGTGGGTGCTTGTAGAGTTTTGGATAAGATGCGTCTATTCTTCATTCCCAGTGTAGGAATCTATTTCCAGTTATAGTTTCTGTTGGGACTGTTGCCCATTTCAGATTTATTATCTTGGTTCACACTTGTATTAGATTTGGTTATTATTATTGGACTTTATTTAGTTTGGTTTTGGCCGATTGTTTATTCGGCATGATTCTATTTATCTATATCTTGTGATGGATTGGGTTTTATTGGTGTATGATTTATTTAGTTCCGCATATTGTTATCTGTTTAAAAAAAGATAAAATTTTGCACCGGTTAGATTAACTAATGGTTGAGTAGTAATTAATTCGATTTTGGACAGTGATGTTAAGAATGAACCAATTTGTAAATCTTGATTTAATTTAATAAAGGACTGATCACCCGGTATATAATTAGGCAGGGTGTCACAGATGGTATCGGAACATCAGGTTCTAGAGTCCATATGATCTGTGCGGCTTACTACTATTTCTGCATAACTTTCATTTGATTTAGAGCCCTATTATTAGGACTGTTGCTTTTATCTTGACGTATATGTGATTTACGTACTTCTGTCGTTTTATTTGTATTGGGTGTGAACTCGTACGAATTTGATTTATTTTTAGTAGTCATAGAGGAGAGAGCGAGCTGAGAGGGCAAAGTCTAGGGAGGGTTTAAGGGAGGCTCGACAGGAGCCACATGTACCTCCACCACCGCCACCAGTTGATATGATTTCGATTGCCCAGGTGACAGAGATAGTGGCTTGGGCAGTCAATGCAGCCATGACAATGATAGCATCCCATTTTCCTCAGCCCTAGGCCCAGTCGCGAATGGCACTGGATATTTAGGCCCAACTAGGGCTATCATCTTGGCAGAGAGTCAGGGAGACCTTCCAGAAGGGCCACCCGCTCGATTTTCAGGGCAGTACCTATGTGGTTGCAGTATGTCAGTGGAAGAAGAATATTCAGCGCCATTTATATATAGTGCAGTGTACCGAGGCGCAGAAGCAGATGTTGGCTACCTTCAGATTGGTCAAGACAACTGTTGATACCAAATTTAGTCTGCTGACATGGATCAATTGGGTGAACACACGTGGCAATCTACATGGCAACGACAAACACTTACGAACAACACCTCGACTCCGAGGAACCATACTACAACGAGGAACTCTGCTTCCCCGATCAACTCAGACGCTCCGACCTACAAGAACTCTCCGAGGAACTTTTGAGTACCGAGGAACTCTTGAGTACCGAGGACCTTAGGCGGTCCGAGCTGCACCTCGGACAAAGCATTAATAGCAGGATAACCAACAGATTGACTGCGCATTAAATGCTTATTATTATCAAACAGATGTATACGCTTAATGGGCATTGAATGTATTACCCTTTCACATTACAGCCTTAGGGCTATAAATACATTGTATTATCCTCATTGTAAGGGGACCGGAATTTCTTGAGAAAACTTGTAATCGAGAATTCCCAAACAGTCAGCAATAACAGAAACAGTGGACGTAGGCCATTCTTATAAGGCTGAACCACTTTAAAAGTTCTTTGTCTCATTTAATTTATCTGTGATTAAATAATTAGATATAATCTAATTTTTTACATCAACAGATTGGCGCCGTCTGTGGGAACGTGTTACAAGCATTGTTCTCCATCAAAAGCTAAGTTTTTATTTTCTATATGTACAATCAATTATATATTGTGCATACATCTTTTGATTCAGTCATGATTTTTATGTTTATATACATAAATTAGTTGTCCAATTTTTATTTATGAAATTTGCAAAATATTGCATATTATGATTTTAAAATCATAACTGTTAGATTATTTTTATTGAGAAATCTGTAAAACAGTAAGATTTAAAATCATAATTTTTGACTTGATTCCCAAGTCTAAACTTTATAATGGGGATAAACTTTAGAACGATTCAATATTTTTCATGTACACACTGTTTCATTTTACTAGTTTTGATAAAGTGACCATTCAAATTCAATTCATCTACCAATTGTGTGAATCACACGATAATTTTCATTATTGAGTGAGAAATGATAAAACAGAAATAGGGGACATCCACGTCTTGATATGAATTGCGGATCTAATTTCAATGATGGATCTAATTCCTCCGTAAATTTTTGTGATGGTTGAAGGAGATAGTCATCAACGAGTCAAGAATATATATTTGTTTGATTCTCATGTGTATCAATTTGAGACTCTATAAGTCAGATTCTGATTATTAGAAGAAACTGAGACTCTGGATTTCATCTTTCTCTCTTTAAAAGATGCCAGATCTTAAAAATGGCGATTGGTATTCAACCCACACCTGCACAGGTCGGTGCTATCCAATACCTGGTCGACAGCCTTATTCTTAGTCGGCGACAGCCGATGACACCTATTATTGGGCCATCACTGGTCGGAGATCATATATGATTGCTCAACTATATCTTATTCTTGGTCTGACATATTTATTTCTTGATCGGCATCAATGGTCAACCAAAGCCTATTGGGTCAGCAGGTCATTTTGTTGGTCGGTAGCTCTTATATGATGGTCGGCGTTATATATAGTTGGTCGGGGGACGGTGGGAGAAAACTAAGAAACACCATACACAAGATACACATCCTCTCTCTCTCTACACCATATTGTGCTATTGTAAACCCCTGGGAATAAAATAACAGTGGACGTAGGCTTTATTCATAGCCGAACCACTTTAAAAAACCTTTGTCTCTTATGTGTTTGATGTCTCTTTGTCTTCTCCGAGGAAAGCTTCTCGGAAAGAAGATTATCAGCAGCCTTCAGTTTATTCTCAACTTCCTCTTTCTGACGACTTACTTCCCAAAGTTGACCCAACTCCTCCTTAGCAGCCTTGAGCTTATTTTCAATCTCCCCAGTATTTTTGAGCTTCCCTTCGAGCTCTTTATTCTTCTCCTCCAAATCATTCATTTTTTTTCTCCAACCCCTTGGAGACCTCAATAACCTGAGCCTTCTCCTGCTCAGTCGAAGTAAGCTTTTTCTCCCAAATTGCCTTATCATCATCATATTTCTGACGAGAATCTTTCAGAGACTGCGCCAGGCCTACCAAAGCTTCCTCTACACCAGACGAGGAGATTGAAGCTTTAATAGCTTCATTTTTCTTCAAAATTGTATTAAAACAGCTCACCAACTGTGAAAAGAAAACGAAAGCAAGTCAGTGCACAGATACAAAAAGGAAAGAATGAAAATTTAAGACTATAGGACTTACAAAAGCAATGTGACGAGCTGCTAATGTGGTATTTGTGTCCCGAGAAAGGTTTTCTTCAATACCTTGGATCTCGGGAATGATCCAAGTCTTCACCGAGCTCATAGCAGAGCTCGGGGGAACAAAAGTGGGAACACCACTAGTCTGGGGCTGAGAGATGGATTCAGCCAAATTGACAAAGGAGCTTTTCTTCAGCCTCCTCAGAGGAGCATCAACTTTCTCAACTAACGATGTAGTCTTAGTCGGAGAAATGACAATCACCTCGCCTGGAGCAGCAGCCTTGCTCGGGGCCACTGGGGGCTTCTCAACCACCTTTACAGGAGCAGCCGAGGGAGGTGCATCAATTTTCTTTGTCCCTTCTCCTGGGACATCAAGCTTACTTCTTTTTGCCTCACCAGCACCAGAGGCAGGTTTCTCAAAAAGGGTAGGAGGTCTTCTTTTCTTTATCCTTTCACTCAAAGGAATATATGACTCAGGTGAAGAACTGGTAGAGGCTGGTATTGGTTCTGCGTCGCTTATCACCGGACGAGCAGTAAAAGAGGAGGTGTAACTCTTGTACTGCAGCAAATATGAAGCTGACCTAATATCCTCGTCAGCAACAGTCTGATGCAAACTCCAGATAAGTTTTAAGTGCCTTATATTAACGTCTGCCTCTTTTGGAGATTTTCTTTTGCTGTCAACTGCAAATGAATCAAAATTAAAATATCAGTGTCACATTTTATCAAACACAAAGGAAGCATAATTTTGAAAATAAAATAAAAATAACCTATCCCATTGCCATAGGGAGGACATCTGGGACCCTGGTAAACATCATCTCCAGTTAATGGAGGGTGTTGCCAATTTTTCATAACAACCCCGTGCTCAAAGTAGTCCCTATTGGCATCTGGGAGATTGACCACTAAAGCTCTATTTAAAAACCTAGTTTTTAAATAAAATGTATTATCGCCCACAGCCCATCTATAGCAAAACATAATTTCAGGAATTCCTATACGAGTTCCATGAATTTGATTTAATCTATAAACACCGTTAACTATTCTCCACGTGTTGGGGGCTATTCTTGCAGGAACTACGTCAAAGTATTGACAGAATTCCAGACATAGAGGGTTTGGGGGAAAAGAAAAGCCACACTCAGCAACAAAGAGACTGGGGAACCAATGTCCCTCAGCCAAACGAAAATAGTCTGAAGGCTCAGAAAGATCTTCCAAAATAACCCATGAGAGAATGGAGAAATCAGAGCGAAATTTATCAATCGATTCTACAGGATAAACCATGATGAAAGAAGGAAATCAAAGAGAAAGAAGAAAATCTTACAGGAAAGGGATGAGTCTGCTGACAACAAATGATGGAAGAGATGAACGCACAGGAGAGAGAGAGAGAGACGATGGAAAACTCAAAGAGACAAATTTGAAAAAGTAGAAGACGATGGGATTTTCTGCAACGTTTAAATACTTTGCCTTGGGAAAGGGTAAAAGTAATGATTACAAAAAGAGACGGTTACGTTACCGGCGGCTAAAAAGACAAAAGGGGCGCGGGAATCGAAGCAGTTAGAAAAATTCAAAAAAGTGCGATTCTACGAATTTGGAAGAAGAAATAAATACAAGAGAAAATACTCCTAAATTTCAGGATAACCATTTAAAACCGCCATATATCGAGAAAGAATGTTCCACACTCCTCAAATTTCGAACTATGAAACATTGGGGGCTTCTGTTGATACCAAATTTAGTCTGCTGACATGGCTCAATTGGGTGAAGACACGTGGCAATCTACATGGCAACGACAAACACTTACGAACAACACCTCGACTCCGAGGAACCATACTGCAACGAGGAACTCTGCTTCCCCGATCAACTCAGACGCTCCGACCTACAAGAACTCTCCGAGGAACTTTTGAGTACCGAGGAACTCTTGAGTACCGAGGACCTTAGGCGGTCTGAGCTGCACCTCGGACAAAGCATTAATAGCAGGATAACCAACAGATTGACTGCGCATTAAATGCTTATTATTATCATACAGATGTATACGCTTAATGGGCATTGAATGTATTACCCTTTCACATTACAGCCTTAGGGCTATAAATACATTGTATTATCCTCATTGTAAGGGGACCGGAATTTCTTGAGAAAATTTGTAATCGAGAATTCCCAAACAGTCAGCAATAACAGAAACAGTGGACGTAGGCCATTCTTATAAGGCTGAACCACTTTAAAAGTTCTTTGTCTTATCTGTGATTAAATAATTAGATATAATCTAATTTTATACATCAACAACAACCTTACAGTGGTGGGAGTCTATGACCACCACTGAGCAGAGAGATTTGATAACCATTACTGAGTTTTGTGTGTTCTTTGACCGCAAGTACTTCCTACATACCGTTGAGTCTAAGATGCACAAGAAATTTGGGGAAGTGATTCGTGGTGACAGCTCGGTAGCTGACTACGAGGAGGAGTTAACCCGTCTGGCTAACTTTGTGTCAGATGAGGTGAACAATGAGGAGAGGAAGAAAGTTAAGTTCATGGATGATTTGGCCTGAAAGATCAGGCAGCATTTGATAGGTAACCCCGCGTTGGTGACATATTCTGATGTCGTTAATGTTGCGCTTGTACACTGCCAGGATCATCGCTTCCATGTGAAGGGAAGCAAGATAGGAGTATAGCCTAGCCAGTCAGGAAATGATAATAGGGGTGGTGCCAGCTCGACACCCAGCAGTAGGCAGTTAATCATCAAGGGCAGGATTCTCGATAAGGAAATAATGCCAAGAGATTGAGGCACGAAGGGTACCGAGCAGAGGGACGGGGTTACCGACAGGAGCAGGGCCCAAATCAGTAGCAGGTTTCTTAGGTTCGTCAGGGCCAAAGGAACCAGGGGTTGGCCAACAGGGTCGAGGATAGCAGGTCTAGAGACAGAGGGCATTCCCGGGTCAGTGCTTTATATGTGTCCAGCAGGGTCACAAGAAGAGGGATTTCCTATAGTACGGTGGAGCACAGTAGCAAGGACAATAGGTTTTGGTACTTCCTGTAGCACCAGCACCACCAGTCCCATAGCAGCAGCAGAGGCAGATGCACTACAGGCGTGTGTACAACGTCCGGGACGTAGCCATGCCACCAGGACCTTAGGTGCCGCAGGAAATAGAGGGTAGGTTTCTTATTCATAGATTTAAGGGTAGGATTCTGTTTGATACTGGGCATCACACTCTTTTATTAAGACTAGATTTGCTAGATCTATCAATTTATTAGAGATAACCGGTAGTCTCCTTATGTGTCTAGAGTCATTAATGGATAGTGGTTCGCTGATACACTCGATTTCTAGAGGAGTCGCGTGATAATGAAACTGATCTTAGCAGTGGACCTTCTTATGTTGGATGTGGAGGGTTACGATGTGATTTTAGGTATGGATTGGTTGGTGGGCTATAGAGCGGTGGTAGATTGCTATAAAAGAACCATTGTGCTTTCCATTCCGGGACAGGAGATGTTCCATATGGTGATGCCTCTTCCTGAGGTAGGATCGTGCACACATTTATATTATATTGAGGAGGAGACCTCAAATGAGGTAATTACACCGTCAGACTCGATTCTAATTGTAAGGGAATTTGAGAACGTATTTAAGGAGATACCAGGGCTACCACCCAAATTCGAGATTGAGTTCATTATAGGTTTATCATCGAGATCGAGACCGATTACCCGAGCACCTTACCATATGGCCCCTTTAGAGATGCGTGAGTTGAGAGAGCAGATTCAACAGCTCTTGGGTCAGGGTTATATTCGGTGAAGCACATCATCGTAGGGTGCACCGGTATTATTTGTGAATAAGAGGGATGATTCACTTCGCTTGTATGTCAACTATAGGGAGCTTAATAAGGTCACGATACGGAATAAGTATCTGCTACCGAGGATCGATGACCTATTTGACCAGTTGAGGGGAGCAGCGTACTTATCCAAAATTGATTTTAGATCTGGGTATCATCAGTTGTGCATTCGAGAAGAGGATGTTCTTAAGACTGCTTTTTTGTCACGGTATGGATCGTACGAGTTTAGGGTGATGTCGTTTGGGCTCACCAATATGCCGACAGTGTTCATGGATCTTGTTAACGGGGTATTCAGGGTGTTCTTAGACTAGTTCATGATCGTGTTTATAGATGATATTCTGGTATATTCTCGCACCAAGGATAAGCATGCATAATATCTGCGTATGGTTCTGCAGATGTTCCGAGACCATAAGTTGTACGCCAAATTCGGGAATTGTGGATTTTAGCTTCGAGAGGTACAGTTTCTAGGCCACATCGTGTCCAACAGGGGCATTGCTGTTGATCTGAGTAAGGTATCGGTGGTGAGAGAGTGGGGACAGCCCACGACACCGATTGAGATTTGCAGCTTTTTAGGATTGGTCGGGTATTTCGTTACTTCGTAAAGGGATTCTTGAAGATTGTGGGTCCGTTGATGAACCTGACTCGCAAAGGGGTAACGTTTGTGTGAAGCGATCATTATCAATTAGTTTTGGATGAGCTAAAGGACAAGTTAACGTCAGCACCCGTACTTGCTTTGCCTAGGGAAGAATTTGAGTATCGGGTCTAAACTATTGCATCCTTATAAGGACTTGGGGGTGTATTGCAACAGGAGGAGAGGGCTATATCTTATGTGTCCCAAAAGCTTAAGCCCCATGAGAAGAATTACCCCACCCATGACCTTGAGTTTGTAGTGGTCATTTTTGCTTTGAGGATATGGAGATATTATCTACTGGGAGAGCAGTTTACTTTGTTTATGGATCACAAGGCAGTTCAGTATCTCTTTACACAGAAGGATCTGAACATGAGGCAGAGGCGGTGGCTAGAATTCCTAAAGGATTACCAATTTGATATATAGTACCACCTTGGTAAGGATAACGTAATGATAGATGCATTGAGCTGACGACCTACGGGAGAGATAACAGAGGTCTAGAAGGCGAAGTGGAGTGAGCTTCGGCATAATGATGAGGTTACTAGAGCGTGCATGGCAGTTTTATCTATCACTCCCAAGATTGTGATGCAAGTAGTGAAAGCGCAGGCAGAGGATCAATTCTGTCAGGACCGGGTATGACAGTTGTTAGCCTAGGGAGCGGAGTCCTACTCGATTAGCTCAGAGGGAGGCCTATGGTTTAATGGGAGACTGATAGTGTCAAAAGATGAGGATTTGAGACATGCAGTTATGACACAGTCTCATGGTTCAAGATTTACGGTATATCCCGACGGGGATAAGATGTACCAAGATATGAGGAGACAATACTGGTGATCGGGTATGAAGCGAGACATAGCAGAGTTTGTCTCGAAGTGTGTTACTTGTCAGCTTGTGAAAGTTGACCATCAGTGACCTTTGAGGATGCTACAACCACTTCAGATTCCCATGTGGAAGTGGGAAAACATTTCGATGGACTTTATTACTGGGTTACCGACATCGCTGAGGGGTCAAGATTCTATTTAGGTGATAGTGGATCGACTGACAAAGGTGTCCCATTTCTTGTCAGTTTGCATTAATTAGGAGACGAGTCAATATGCGGAGTTGTTCATCGCTGAGATAGTGAAGCTGCATGGGGTACCGATCAACATTGTACCGAATATAGATAAGATCTTTGTTTCTCACTTTTGGCAGAGTTTTCAGGAGGCTATAGACACGAACTTGTGATTGAGTACCGCTTATGATAACAGACGGCTGACTGAGATGGTTAATCAGATGTTGGAGGACATGTTGAGGATGTGCATCGTAGATTTTTGGGGAGGTTGGGAGCGATACCTTCCATTGGTAGAGTTTGCATATAACAACTTATACCAATTTACCATCGGTATGGCACCATTTGAGGCTCTTTCCAGGAGGCCTTGTCGTTCACCTGCTTGCTGGTTAGAGGTGGGGGATAACAAGTTATTAGGGCTAGAGATGATACATGATATGACTGCCAAGATTGAGCTTATCCCGGGACGCATTCGGATAGCTCAAGATATGAAAAAGAGTTATGCTGATGTCGATCGAAGACACGTTGATTTGGAGGTTGGCAACCATGTGTTGGTACGAGTGTCTCCCATGAAGGGAGTCATGAGATTCGGTAAGAGGGGGAAGTTAGCATCGAGATACGTGGGACATTTCCGAGGGTGGGATCGGTAGCATATAGAATGGGTTTACCTGTAATGACCCCACTTTTATGTGATCATATGTATATAGTTTGTTTTTACACTCATGTGTTACTTACTATCTTATAAATGTTGTATTATTAGATATGTGGTGTTATTGGCTATCAATATAACAAACCCCATTTTTAAATATGAAAAATCAATCGTAAATAGGATCAAATCGAAGTCTTATGACATATCTTAAGGTATATAATAAGTTTTGGGGTTGAAAATATAATTCTATGTAACTTTAGGGACTAAAATAAAAATATTAAAAGGACCATTTTATAAATAAAATATTTTCAAGGACCTCTAAGAAATATTGAAAATATATAGTGTGAAATTACCAAAATACCCTTCATGTGTGAAATGACCCTTATACCCTTATCACCTTTCCACCATGTGCTGGTCACCTCCACCTTACACATGTTGTCTTTAGAGAGAAAGCTAAAACACTTGTCATCATTTGGTGATGTTAAGACTGCAAGACCACCCCGGAATGCGACACCCAAACGATGACTTGCCACCATAAATGCTTGATCACCTAGACACATGTCAACACCGTAATACTTTTGGAAACCTATAAATAGGGCCTTAGGGTTCATTTGAAACTCACACCAATTCCTTGATAATTATAGTAAGAAAGAGTGATAGAAAGCTTGGAAAATATCTTAAGAAGGAGTTCCATAATTTCGAAGAAATAATTCATTTCGTATGTATGATTTTATTTAAATGTTATAATGCATTTTTGTAGTTTTAATTTCGTATTTTATAACTTTACTTAGTAGTTATGCTCGTAAAATACACTAAAGACTTTACTAATCAAAACTTAAAATTTGGAAACAATCTAAATTGATTTTATTTTCAAAATATGTCAACTTGTTTGAAAAAAAAAAAAAAAAATATATATATATATATATATATATATATATATATATATACGCTTTTTAAAATGATTTTTGTAAGCAATTGCTCGTTATTATGGAATCCCGTTTAAGTAATTCCAAAGTCAGTCCCGGTGAAATTCTGTCTAGTTGAGATGGTATTTAAGTGGTGCCCCTGTGACCCTCCATCTCTACTGGGAATAAATCTGGAAATGTTCTGTCTAGATGAGATGGTATTTAAGTGGTGCCCCTGTGACCCTCCATCTCTACTGGGAACTAACTGATTAGGAAGAACTATGAATTGAATTCTTTAAATACGATGAATGAATATTAAAAATTGAGAAAATGGTTTTAGTAACCTTTTTCAGCAAGATATTTTAGGATTAAAACACAATATTTAGAATTGGGCTTTATTTAGAATACGTAATTAAACCTTTATTTTATTTATTAGATTAGCGTGTGATCCAAGACTCAATATCTATATTTTCGAGCCTCTATTTTAGGTGAGTACTCTATATCATTTCTTGCACATTTTAATTATATGATATTATGCAAACTATGTATTTTGTGAACTGATTTTGTTCTCAAAATTCATCTGATACCGATGATTGATTCATTGTGATATGTTTATATTTGTCCATATAGACATACCGATTAATATGAGTATTGAAAATGATATTGAATTTTGGAAATAAGATTTGGCCTAAGGGACCTCTTTACTGACTGACCTTCCCAGCTGGGTTATCGCTGGTATGCACTAAATAAGGCGTTGTGACGAACTAGTTCGATTTACCCTCAACTACCGGGGTATAATACGGTAGAAGAACACGGTATTAGAGTGTACTTGGCCATTAAAATGATATGATTGAAAGAAAAAGATATCACATTTGATTTGTTGCATTCTTCTTATTCTGAGGATATATATACTATCATTTCAAAATATATATCTATTTACTGCAAGTTCCCATCCATATATGTATATGCCTTCTCTTTTTACTTGAATAGGTATCTATTTTCTGAAAACCTTGGAATGTCGGGAGATTAAATCAGATTCAGCTTTTAGCTGACGTTGTATAAATAACGATTTTTCAGGAAACAATTAGACTGGAGGATGGAGTGTAGAAGGACTATGTTGAAGATCTAGCTTAAGGAGCTCTTTTTCTATACTTTTAAATATAACATTTGTTTTAGGAGGTAAAGCATGTTTGGCTCTTTAGTAATAAGTTTTTAATTTTGGCATAAGTTGTAATCCGTTCAAACTTTAATATATACGAAGTTCCCCTTTAGAAAGTGTTTAGGCACATATTCTTCACATTTATCCCCTTAATTTCAGTATTTTTATGATCTCGTGCAGTGTAAGTAGCTTGGATTTGTCTCTTATGTATGCTACTAACCCCTTTTGGCAAGTATTTCTTGTTTTGTGTATTTCTCATGTGTTTTACAGGTATTTCACGCAAGTTAGTGCGAAGGAGAACTCAAAACAGTGAAAGAAACCAAGAAATGGAGAGTTCAAGGGCATTTTCGTAATTTTTCAGCCTTAGTCCGAAGGTGGGGCCAACTAGAAAGTTGAAGAGATCTAAATTACAAGAATACTGGAAAAAACGACACCGCAATCCGAGCTACGGTGAAGAAGTTACGATGTTTTGAAGTTGCGGGATAATGAAGAGTCTGGATGTGCGGATTTCTGTCATTAATTATGCATTTAATGCAGTGCAACTCTTGGAAAACTTGTTCCACAAGCACTATTGGTTGTCAATTTCGAGATTTTGTGCTATAAAAACCCATGACCTACATCATTTGAAGGGGAGTTGCTAGAGAGAGGCTAGGTTAGGAGTAGGTTAGAAGTGCTAGATTGAATTTTAAGGTTACATTTTGAGAGCAAATTTTCTATTCCTTCAAGTGTTTTCATGAATCCTATTTTGTAAGAATTTCTGAATCCCAATTCCGTTCTTGTTGCTGAATTCAAGTAATATCATTTCCATTCTCTTGTTTTATTATTTGCAATTTATTTATAATGTCTTGTAGATCATTAATGTTGTGTATGAATTTGTTTTTTTAATCCAATCATGAGTAGCTAATTTTTCAAGGGTTGGGGTACATGAACTCAATCCAAGGCAAATTATTTGTATGGAAAATTAGAAAATAAATGAAAATATTGGTTGAATCGTGAATGAAAATCATATATGCATTGTCATATCTTTTAATCTCTCTTGCCCTAGGTACTTGGGATGTTTAAGAATGCTTTGTATGTATAATTTGTCGTTCACCGCCTTATATTGATCTTTGATTTCATATGATGCGGGCTTGACCCTCATATATGTAATGCTTAGTGATGATAAGGACTGTATTTAATCAAGAATTTGATTTATAATTCTAGTATTCTAAAGGATAATTTGTTAAGGATTGAGGGATTGTACCCTACCCTATTTTCTCCCATTTGTCAGATCTAATTTCTTTTGCACTTTTCAGTTTGTTTTTCTTAAGTAATTTTTTAATAGAAATTTTCCCAATCATCATCTTTTTCATTTTTATTTTAGAAGTAATAAATCAATTAAATTCTATAAAACATTCCCTGTGGATTCGATACCCAGACTTACTACTATACTCCATAAAAGTGTAGTTAAAAGTTTAGGTTTTTTTTGTATTGAGGTTGGAAGCCGATAACAACAACTAGCGTATTACACGGACGCTCGGTTTTTCCACTCGATCAAAATGGCGCCGTTGCCGGGGAATGTTTTGTTATAGATTATAATTGATTTACTATTTCGAAAGATTTTTTTTTCTTTGGATTTTTTTACCTTTTTTGTAGCCTTGCACAATTGAGCGCCAAGAAACGTAGAATCCTCAACCGCACACCTTTGTACTCGAATTTCCATTTACATACTATTCGGTAATAATGTCTTTTCATGGTGAGTTCGGTAATTATAATGGTTCATATGGTAATCGTTTTCAAACTTTTTATTCTCAAGACTCCGCGGCTCGACCTATTACCATTGGTGAGGCCGTTCTAACTCTGGAGTGTGAAAGGCTTGCAAATGAATATAGGAGAGAAATTTATATTAATTATTCTCAAGAATCTGTGCCTCGGCCTATTACCATGGGTGAGGCCTTTCTAAATCTTGCGTATGAAAAGCTTGAAAACGAATATCGAAAAAAAAATCATTTTGGGGAATCCAATGAAGATTTTTTCTCCAATATTTGTGAAACTATAAAAGGTTTTCAACCAAAAGAGGAATCCGAGGTTTTAGAGCCAAGGGATCCTACTTTGGAAGAATACACGCTTTTTCTAACCAAAAGAGTACTGGATTTTCTTTCCACCCAAAGCACAAAGAATATCGATTATGGTCTTGTGAAGGAAATGGTCACACTTTGCGATGATGTGCGTTCTATTTTGGAAAACAAAGAGGAGGTTGAGACTTGTGTGTCACCTCAAATTTTTGAAGAACATCTCATTGAAAGTGAGTCTTGCTCCCTTGAAATTCAATCTCCAAGTGATGATGAATCACTTGAGATTGAGTTTATTTCATCACCATTTTCGTTCACGGTTATTGAACCATTAGAAGTACCGCTAGATTCCTATGAGTCGGTTGAAAATTCTGAAACGTTTACACCTTTTACCGACAAAGACACTTTGCTAGAATTATTTTCTAATATGGAATGTTCCTTTTTGTGTGCCCCTCTCCCCATACTACTTGAAAAATCTTTGGGAGGTGATTATATTTTTCTTGGATCTCAATTGTACTTGTCCTACCTAGCACCCAAACCCCCCATCATCCCGTTAAATTTTTTAATTGGTGATGGTTCATTTTTTCCATCCCACACATGCCTTCCGTTATTCAAACGGAATTCTTACTTTTCGGGAGGCATGCATCCTAATGAGGGTACACCATTAATCCCTCAAAGTCAAATTGTATTTTGGGTGGACCCTCAAATTTTTCGACTTCTAGTGTATGATTTATTAGCCGTTCAAATTGTAGGTTGTACATAATTAGTTTTTTTTTCTTTTTCTTTTTCTTTCCGTTTTTAATAGTGTAGTGTCATTAGTTAAAGTTTTTGTTATTATTTTTGCTATGCTTGGTTCTAACATGTTTTGTAGATTCAATGGACTCGCACTCATCAGGGATCGCTCCATTTGGGTAATATCTTTCTTTTCCTCTCTTTATGTTGTGTTCTTGATTCACATTGAGGACAATGCAACATTTAAGTTAGGGGGTGTGGGATATTCTTCCCATTTATTGTTTAGATTCATTGATTCGATCACATGTTCTTTCCAAGTGTGTTTTGAAAAAAAAAAAAATGAAAAATTTAGAAAAAACCAAAAATATTTTTGTTCAAAATAAATAAAAATTGGAATTTAATTTTTTCAAAAATATCACCTTTATTCTATTTAAAGTCTCAAGTTGTTAACAATCAAAATGCACTAAGACAAAATTGACCGAAGATGGAAATTGAAAGAAAATTGACGACTTTACGAATAAGTGTGGAGATTAGTCCAACCCGGTGAGATTTCGAGCCTTTCAATTTTTTATGAGTTTTTAAATCAATCCGAGTTTATGATAAACTCAAAGTTCTTTTCCGCGTTTTAATAAGTCGTTGAAGATCTCAATCCTTTGATTTGATCGGTTATAGGAAATGTGTGAGATGTTGTCTCGAAATTCGTGCTAAATATATCTCTAAACTTAATTAATCTCGAGATGCATATGGTAATGTGATTAGCAATTTGGACAATGAAGTAGGCCCTCGTTTGTTTAACCCAAAAATATTAGCCATAAAAAGTTGTGAAAAACAAAATTATCCTTTTGCAACCCAATTTGAGCCTAATAAAATTTATCTTTTCGTTTGACAACCCGAAAAACCCAAATAGCCTGGAATTGTGAAAATTGAAAATTCATCAAGTAAGTCCAAATTGTGCTACAAAAAGGGGCAAGAAAAAAAAAATAGATATGCTCAACAAAAATAGCAAGAAAAAAAAATGAAAAAAAAAAAAAAAAAAAAAAGAGCAAAGGCCCGAAAAAGCACAAATGGACATCATAAAGACATTTTCCAATTCCGAACATTCCATCCATTCCCATTTTTACCCTTTACACCTTTTAACCCGAAAAAGTCCTAACCGAGTCAAAATTGCAAAATTAATTACTGCGTGGAGAGCTAAGACATGAAAAGATAATATGAGAGATTAAATGGTGTGAATTAGAGGTGATGTTCCCATTTCCTAATAATTGTAATCCGATGATGAGATCTTTTCACCATAAATTTCCTTCTTTTCAATTTTGTATGCATGAATTTGTGTCCATTATATTTACTCTTTATATCATGCATACCGAGAGAAAATAGCCACAATTCGAGTGATTCGTTTGTGAGTGCATCCGTAAGAATTTGAATCAAAACGAATTTTCGAAAAGTAACGTAATGCTCAAACGGTGGAAATTTGAGGTTTAATTTTTGGCTTCGCACACACACACTATGGTTTGAGACAGTTGAATATGAGTTGATGGTGATTATTTTTCAAAAAATTTAAATTGTACAATTTTTAAGTATTTTGATATTTATTTGAGTCAATAAAGAATTTTGTGGGTAAATTCACTGCAAACCCTCACGAGACAAAACTCGTCCTACTAGGGTAACCTAGGGGTTTAAAGGCTTGTTGCATACGCTAAATGCAATCGCGTGCCTGCGAAAGTGGAATTTTATTTTAATAAAGGAATTTTCAAGAGTAGAATTTTGGTTAGGATTCATATACATTGCTCGGGACGCGCAAAGTTCTAAGTTAGGGGGTGTGTTTAGGCACATATTCTTCACATTTATCCCCTTAATTTCAGTATTTTTATGATCCCGTGCAGTGTAAGTAGCTTGGATTTGTCTCTTATGTATGCTACTAACCCCTTTTGGCAAGTATTTCTTGTTTTGTGTATTTCTCATGTGTTTTACGGGCATTTCATGTAAGTTAGTGCAAAGGAGAAATCAAAACAGTGAAAGAAACCAAGAAATGGAGAGTTCAAGGGCATTTTCGTAATTTTTACAGCCTTAGTCCGAAGGTGGGGCCAACTAGAAAGTTGAAGAGCTCTAAATTACAAGAATACTGGAAAAAACGGCACCTCAATCCGAGCTACGGTGAAGAAGTTACGATGTTTTGAAGTTGCGGGATAATGAAGAGTCTGGATGTGCGGATTTCTGTCATTAATTATGCATTTAATGCAGTGCAACTCTTGGAAAACTTGTTCCACAAGCACTATTGGTTGTCAATTTCGAGATTTTGTGCTATAAAAGCCCATGACCTACATCATTTGAAGGGGAGTTGCTAGAGAGAGGCTAGGTTAGGAGTAGGTTAGAAGTGCTAGATTGAATTTTAAGGTTAGATTTTGAGAGCAAATTTTCTATTCCTTCAAGAGTTTTCATGAATCCTATTTTGTAAGAATTTCTGAATCCCAATTCCGTTCTTGTTGCTGAATTCAAGTAATATCATTTCCATTCTCTTATTTTATTATTTGCAATTTATTTATAATGTCTTGTAGATCCTTAATGTTGTGTATGAATTTGTTTTTTTTAATCCAATCATGAGTAGCTAAATTCTCAAGGGTTGGGGTACATGAACTCAATCCTAATACAAATTATTTGTATGGAAAATTAGAAAATAAATGAAAATATTGGTTGAATCGTGAATGAAAATCATACATGCATTGTCATATCTTTTAATCTCTCTTGCCCTAGGTACTTGGGATGTTTAAGAATGCTTTGTATGTATAATTTGTCGTTCACCGCCTTATATTGATCTTTGATTTCATATGATGCGGTCTTGAACCTCATATATGTAATGCTTAGTGATGATAAGGACTGGATTTAATCAAGAATTTTGATTTATAATTCTAGTATTCTAAAGGATAATTTGTTAAGGATTGAGGGATTGTACCCTACCCTATTTTCTCCCATTTGTCAGATCTAATTTATTTTGCACTTTTCAGTTTATTTTTCTTAAGTAATTTTTTAATAGAAATTTTCCCAATCATCATCTTTTTCATTTTTATTTTAGAAGTAATAAATCAATTAAATTCTATAAAACATTCCCTGTGGATTCGATACCCAGACTTACTACTATACTCCATAAAAGTGTAGTTAAAAGTTTAGGTTTTTTTTGTATTGAGGTTGGAAGCTGATAACAACGACTAGCGTATTACACGGACGCTCGGTTTTTCCACTCGATCAAAATGATTTATTAAATTCGATTATAGAATTTAATCCTCATGGTCATGAACTTTAATGTAATAAGTTTTTAATTTTGGCATAAGTTGTAATCCGTTCAAACTTTAATATATACGAAGTTCCCCTTTAGAAAGCTCTGATGACGTAATTCGATTTTTTCAATAGTTTACGATTCATGACCATGTGAATGTATTTTCGTTGCATTTATTTTAAGAAATATTTTAAGTCCATAACATTGAATGTCTTGGTGGCATGTCAAGACACTCATTCCCAACTACTATTGGGTTGGGGTCGTGACAGAGGTGGTATCAGAGCATAGGTTATGAACCCGTAGACTAGTGAACATAGATTTCGAACGTTATAGATTTCGGGTTTCCATCCTTAGGCGATAGTATTAAATATCTGATTTATGTGATAATCCTCCCTATGTGTTATATTATTTATAATTGGTATTTTAGTTTTAAATCTTGAAATAGTATAGTAGATCTTACGTTTTGCCATGACTGTAGAAAATGACCAAGAGAAGATCATCTATGGGAACTAGTAATTCGACTATTGAAGGACTGGAAGGTGCATACAAGGCGATCAAAAGTCTAGCAAAGATTGTGGAGCATCAGGTAAATAATGGAGTACCAAGGAATCCTGAACTAAGTAAATGTACTATTGAACAGTTCAAGAAGTTGATTCCTCCATCTTTTAAAGGTAATCCTAACCCCACTGAAGCAGAAAGTTGGGTGATGAAAATAGAAAAGATACTCGATGTTCTTAAGTGTACTGATGAACAAAGAATAATAATTGGAACGTTTATGTTAGAAGGTAAAGCCAAACATTGGTGGAGAATGACTAAGAGAATATACAAGGAAAGGAATAATCCCATAGGATGGAATGATTTCCTAGTGATATTCTACGAGAAATACTTTCCTGAAACGGTACAAGACCAAAAAGCAGCCGACTTCATGAGTTTAGTTCAAGGAAATATGACGGCTAGTCAATACGAGGCAAAGTTTACCGAGTTATCCCGTTTTGCATCTCATGTTATGATAATCGATACTTTAAAGGCCAAGAAGTTTGAACGTGGGTTAAGGTTGAATATTCGTAGTCAAATTTCCATCCTGAAGTTGACATCATATACTGACGTGGTGATTAGAGCAACGATAGCTGAGAAGGACAGTGAAGAATATAATCAGATTAGATAAGGAAAGAGGAAGTTTGGGGAACAAAGAGGAAGGAACCCCAATAATAAACCCTTTAGAACTATACCCAATACAGGGCGACCTTTTGTGAACAAACCCTTTAATGTTGATAGATGCCGACGATGTGATAATATTCATAGAGGGCAACCATGTTACTTGGAAACAGTAAAATTGCTCCGGGTGTGGCCAAAAGGGACATAAATTGAGGGATTTCCCTAACAGGGGGAAGGTGCCAACAAAGACTTTTAATGACACTAAAGATCATGGCAGACAAGGTATAATTTCTAATCTTTCTGATGCAAAGGCTTTTAATGCAGTAGTGTCAAGTATACTTTCTATATATGCACAGCCTTTTCAAGTTTTAATAGATCCTAATTCTACCCATTCATTTATGTCTTTACGTTCTGTTAATCGCTTTCCTAATATTCCCGAACCCTTGAATCATAACATACACATGTCTACTCCTTCTGGTGATTTATTGACGAGTACATTAGTATATAAATCTTACCCTATAGATGTCAGTAGTCATAAACTATTTGTCGATTTGATAGTTTTAGACATAAGAGATTTTGAAGTCATTTTGGGGATGGATTGGTTAGCATCATATCATGCTAATTTAGATTATTTTGAGAAGAGAGTTACGTTTCAAATTCTTAACCAACCAAAATTCAGTTTTGGAGGAACTGGCATCCTATCTCCCATGTGTATTGTCTCTGCAATGCAAGCCTATATTTTTCTTAAGAAAGTATGTCAAGGATTTCTTGCAAGTGTTATTGATTTGCAAATGAAAGATCCTAGTTTAGAAGAGATCCCTATAGCTAAACATTTTCCAGATGTTTTTCCAGATGATTTACCCAGTCTATCTCCTAGTAGAGAAATAGAGTTTACCATTGACCTTCTTCCTGGAGCTATACCAATCTCAAAATCACCTTATCGCATGGCACCTTTAGAATTAATGGAGTTAAAAGTTCAATTATAAGATTTGTTAGACAAGGGTTTTATTAGGCCAAGTATATCCCCTTGGGGTGCTCCAGTGTTATTTGTTAAAAAGAAGGATGGGACGATGAGGTTATGTATAGAATATCGTGAACTGAACAAGGTAACCATTAAGAATAAATACCCCCTACCTCGTATAGATGATTTGTTTGACCAACTACAAGGTGCACAAGTATTTTCTAAGATTGACCTTAGGTCAGGATATCACCAATTGAAGATTAAGGAAGATGATATTTTGAAATCAACTTTTCGTACTAGATATGGTCACTATGAATTTCTTGTGATGCCATTTGGACTTACTAATGCACCAGCCGTTTCTATAGATATGATGAATATAGTGTTTAGGAAATATTTGGATCAATGTGTGGTTGTTTTCATTGATGACATCCTTATTTATTCCAAGAGTATTGAAGAACACGAGAAGCATTTAGAGATAGTATTACAAATCCTTAGGAAGGAGAAATTATATGCAAAATTAAAGAAGTGTGAGTTTTGGTTGCCTAGTGTTTCTTTTCTAGGACATGTCATTTCCAAAGAGGGACTGTCGGTTGACCCTCAAAAGATCGAGGCTATACTAGATTGGCCTAGACCAACTAATGCAACAGAGATTCGTAGTTTCCTTGGATTAGCAGGTTATTATTGAAGATTTGTTGAAGGATTTTCTAGCATTGCCAAACCTCTATCCATGTTAACACAAAAGAAGGTAAAATATGAATGGTTTGAGGAAGTTGAGAATAGTTTTCAAGAACCTAACAATCGATTAGTAACTGCCCCAACTTTGACTATTCCTTCAGGGAAAGGAGGATTGGTGATTTACAGTGATGCTTCAAAAAATGGTTTGGGATGTGTGCTAATGCAAAATGGGAAAGTAGTAGCTTATGCCTCGAGATAATTAAAACCACATGAACAGAATTATCCAACCCATGACTTAGAATTAGCTGCTGTATTTTTTGCTCTTAAGATTTGGAGACACTATTTATATGATGAGACTTGTGAGATTTATACCGATCATAAGAGTTTGAAATATATATATTTACTCAGAAAGAATTGAACATGAGATAAAGAAGGTGGTTAGAATTGATGAAGGATTGTGATTTAAATATTCATTATTACCCAGAGAAAGCAAATGTAGTAGTTGATGCTTTAAGTAGGAAGTCTACAATAAATTTAGCATGTCTCATTACAAATCAGGAACCTTTGTTAGCGTATTTGAGAAGTATGGAAATATATGTACGTATTTATACAAAAGGAGGAATAATAGCAACCTTACAAGTACAACCCACGTTGATGGAAAGTATCAAAATTGCACAAGTAAATGACCCACAACTGAAGAAGATCAGAGAAGAGGTTATGGAAGGGAAGAGATTTGAATTTACGATACGAGATGATATATTGAGGTTTGGAAATAGAGTGTATGTTCCACGTGATGCCCAGCTAAAGAGGCAAATTTTGGAGGAAACTCATTGCTCGAGATTTACGTTTTATCCTGGAAATACCAAGATGTATAGAGATCTTCAAAAAGTGTTTTGGTGAAACAATATGAAAAGGGAGATAGCAGAATTTGTATCTTACTGTTTGGTTTGTCAACAAGTAAAAGTTGAACATCAGAAACCATCAGGATTATTACAACCTCTACCTATCCCTGAATGGAAATGGGAACATATTACCATGGATTTTGTGATAGGTTTACCAAGGAGTTCAAATGGTAATGATTCAATTTGGGTAATTATTGATAGATTAACTAAATCTGCTCATTTTCTTACCATTAAGATTACCTATTCATTAGAAAAGTTAGCCAAGTTGTATGTACGGGAAATTATGAAGCTTCATGGAACCCCAATTTCAATTGTTTCTAATCGTGACCCTAGATTTGTTTCTCGCTTTTGGAAAAGCCTACAAGCAGTCATGGGAACAAAATTGAATTTCAGCACCACTTTTCATCCTTGAACAGATGGACAATCTGAGAGAACCATTCAAACCTGAGAGGATATGCTTAGGGCCTGTGTACTTGATTTGAAGGGGAATTGGGATGATCATTTACCATTAGTGGAGTTTGCCTATAATAATAGTCATCAAAGAAGTATTCAAATGGCTCCATATGAAGCACTATATGGTAGAAGGTGTCGTTCTCCCGCATGTTGAGTAAAAGTTGGAGAAAGAAAATTATTGGGACCAGAATTGATTCAGTGTAATACTCCGTATTTTTATGGCTTTTAAATTTAGGGATTTATTAAATTTAATTGAGATAAATTAATTTAATTTTAATCCGGAAATTTGTTCTAAATATTTACTAGCGTGACGAGAGTTAGTAATTACTGGGAATTGGTGAATGTTACTGGATGAGTATAGTAATATATGAGATTTATTTTATAAAATTGTCACGTGTGAATAAAATGGCAGTGGTAGAAATTGAGTCGGGACGCGCCTGTGTCGTGTCAGGACCAAATTATTATTATATAAAGTGATTAAATTATAATTTGCCCGTATGGTCATTTCGAGGGTGCCAAAGGGTCCGTAAGGGTCGAGATAGTCAAAATAATGTACCCGGGGTTTAGTTTGGGTCTCGGGGGAGTTTTTAGGCTTAATTAGTACCCCGGGAGGGCGTTTTGGACATTTCGTAATTTTGGGTAATTAAACCCACGAATTTGCTAGGGTTATATCAGATGGTAAGTGTTGTCTTCTAGGGTTAACATAACCAAAAACTAATGACGACCATGGGAGAGGAAGAGGAGAAGTTTTCCAAGCAATCCAAGGCCAAGAATTCATCCGGTTGCACCGCGACCAAGACCAAAACGTAGATCGCGCGACGGGGAACGCTATCATACCATTTTATCCGCGAAATCAGAACCTTGAATTTCAGGCAAGTATCTATCTTACTTTAATCAAGTTAATGCATCCTTTTATATTAGTCTAGGGTTGATTAGAATTAGTGTTCTTGAAAGAAAACATTAATTGGAGACAAAAATTTCATGTTGTAGAGGTAAAGATCATATTCTGGAAAGCCATTTCACATGTAGAGGTTGAACCACGAATTTCCATGGTGTTAGTGATAGAAAACCTGGAAAAATTATGAAGAAACTAAGTTAAAGAAAAACATTAGGGTTCTTGAGATTTATATAGATTTTACCCTTTTATTTGGTTATAGTTGATTAAAACTCGCATGTTTTATGTAGGATCTTGTTTATATGGGTATACAAAACTTGTAGTATAATTGGTTGGGAGTTTGGGACTGAAACATGATGATTTGGATGAGTTTGGAGTAAGGTTTCTGTAGCTGGGTTTTCTGCAGTTTCGCCATAACAGCTTGATCGATCGATCGAGCCCAGAGCATCGATCGATCGATAGATCGATCGATCGACCCCTCCTGGAAAACTGCATTTTTGCTCGTGTTAACTTAAACCAATTTTATGCGTAGTAAATCTTGATTTAAGAGTTGCTAGAACATAATGGAACATAAGAAGGACCAGTAGGGTCAAGATAAACCCCGTTACGTGGGACTTTAATGTGATGGGAAATAAAGGGTAAATGTTGAGATATTCATACTTAGAAAATCATAGGTGCGTTGATTTAATAATCGAAATGTCTAGGAAGTTAGAGTGGAAGGTAAGTGATGGCCTCCTGAAATTGTACTTAGGTAAAAATAATACTTCAAGAGACGAGAAGTGAGTTTAGAATAACTCAATTACGAGAATAAAATGAACGAGTTCGTTATACGAAATAATCGAGTAAAATGTGTAATTACGGATGATTATAGTTATGGGTCGTGAGTGCACCTAATTTAATACTGTGAATGTGTGTGTATATATATATATATATATATATATATATATATGACTGTGTGTTTGTGCATATATTATATCTGTGTAAAAATCGTACTCGGGCTACTTGCTATCACGGGGGTTTTCGCGTCGGGACAGTCTTATCTCGATGAGACCTTTATGGGGGATATTGACTTGTACCATAGAACATAAGATTCCTAGGTACATGCTATCTGATTGATAGTCAGACGGTCCTAAGAGACGTGAGAGTATGTGCTGACCTCTTAGTGACTTGGAACTATGCTTCGCCTCCATTTGTTTGTGTTTTGTGTTAATACAGTTCGAGAGTGATTCCGAACTAGTGTTTCCCTTAGTTTGTGCGATACAGGGACTTGATAGCAGAGTATGCCATCACCATAGTTTTTATGTGGGGTGCCGTTAGTATATATATATATATATATATATATATATATATATATATATATATATATTATATGAGTGATTGGTATATATATATATACTTATTTATGGAAACTTTGCACCATAGATTTTATGTGGGGTGCCGTTTGTATATATATTATATGTGTAACTAATATATATATACATATATCTATATGGGAACTTTATACTGTGGGTATAAGTAGTTAAGGAATGAATAAATGTTTCACTTCTCTGTAAGTATTCGGAAACGTTATAACGATACGGAATTATTCTAATTAACGTAAGAAATCTTAAAGAGATAGATTTTCTAAAAGTGAATATCATAACCCTAATTTCACATGATAAGACTTATGGAGAATAAGTTAGAGAGATATATGAGATTCATTAGTACGGTAGACGTGCACACTAGATGAGAGGTGAGAATTCTCAAGAGAGTGTCGCATACTAATATGATTGTTGCATTAGCCAGTAAGCATTTTATATACTTGCTAAACTATTTTAAAATTGTTTTACAATCGGGCTCTGACCCGTTTGTTGTTATCTCTTCTCTCTTGTGTATATATATATATGTATTACAGGTGCCCAACCACAGGGGCGTCATGCTTAGGATTCTTTGGATGGAACGTTCTGTCGCTTTTGTGGGAGTTGCAGGCCATTGCTTAGACGGCTTCATTGTTGACTCCACTTCTAGTTCAGTTTATCCAGTGGGGCTTGTGTCGCCCCATTTACATTATTCAGTGGGTTTTGTTAGAGATTGTAATTCATTTACTTTCAGCATTTTTACTTCGGGATTTATTACTGTTAGGATGTTTCCTTTGGTGTTTTAAAGTTGGGATTAGTTATTTGATTGTTAAATTCTTGAATGTTCATTTACATTCTTACTATTAATATGTGTCTCTTAAACTGTTAATTGTCAAAGGTTTTATAATTGGATTCAATAAAAATGGAAATAAGGTTTTAAATGGTTTTGACACTTAGCTTAATTATTTAGGGTGTTTAATATGAAAATTTTAATTTGCGACAGTGATGCTAAGAATGAACCAACTGTTCACCTTGATTTTAATTTAATAAAGGATTGATCGCCCGGTATTTAATTAGGCGAGGTGTCACATGTGGTATCAGAGCATCAGGTTCTAGTGTCCTTTAGGATCTGTGCGGCTTATTATGCTTTCAGCGTTGCTTTGTTTGATATAGAGCCCTATGTTTAGGATTGTCGATTTCTTGATGAGATTTCGTTCTCCTACTAAAACGTATATACGTAAGTGAATTCTAGTTTCTTTCGGATGTGTGAGTGTGCCGAGCGATGACAGATGTCAGGAGAGGACCATTAAGCGGACATCAGGAGGCAGGGCTCAGTTCCAAATGCTGCTATAGTCGAATGAGGTACAAGAGTAAACTCACCCAACGTGTTACAAAACGTGTAGAGAACTGTTAGTGGGGGTTCTAGAAATGCGAGAATTGTGTGTGATTACCAAAGGAGGTAAAGTATCCAAAAGGTTTAGATATAGGACTGAGTGTGTCTAACCGAAAGTGAAAATTTAGAGAAAATTTTCTTGGTTGTCGGAACGAAGTTATAATGATGGGAGTCAACTACCAATTTTAGAAGTGGAATGCTATGTCTATAGGAGAACCTTAGGTACAGTGTTGACCGTATGTTCCTTCATGAGATGTTCAGGATTAGAAGTGAACGTTGTCCTGAACTCATCACAGGATGACGTGACAGAGGTCCATTTGTGAATATGAATCTTAACCGTTAGCAAATTTTGTATCGAAAGATGTAGATACAAGTGGAAGAAACGACTCCAAGTGGGAGATCGACTCGTAATAATAGTTGATAACACTCAAAGAGGAAATTCAGATGGACGGCCGATTTAGAGGTTGAAAATGTCGTATTTTGTCAATAAAGATGATAATCCTCCTTTGTGTGGGAAGCTAAAAGAATAGAAGAATCTAGTCGAGAATAAGACTGAATACAACGATGGTGGTGTAGCACCACAAAGGGGTGTGGATACACATCAGGGGACCCATTTAAATGATTCGAATAGTTTAATTCTTACCAGGTGATGGTAAATTCAATAAGGACTATTATAGACAGTGGCATGTTCCTTAAGGCCTAAAAGGCTAAGGGAATAACCGGGGTAGCCAATAGGAATCGAGTCTACTAAAGTTCGAGAGAAGAACAATCCTAACATGGTTAGTAGGACAGGTGATAAGTGGATTATGTGTTGAGGCATTTTGTGGGGAGTGAAATCACACGCGATAATATTTTTCGAAGTGAGTAAAGGTACAAGAATACGGTGCCTAGTAAAAGACAACGATTAAAGTAGTTTTGTTTGGTTTGGGCAGATGTGTTACGTCCGGAGACCATTTGTGCAGTCAAGACAATTGGCAAAGTGGAAATATAAGTTGTATCCTCAGAGGATGAGGCGTGTTTATATGACACGAGCGAGTCACTATATTTTATTCATTGCTAGATTAGCATGTGAGACGAGTTTAATACGTAATATTTATAAACGTTATTATTATGTGAATATTTTTCCCTAGTGTAGCGGGATTTTTCTTTAAGTGCTATCCGCGGAGGATGAATGAGTATATTAACAATGTTATGTACTTTATTGAGGTTACTCGTTGTAGTGATGCGGTATGCGAGTATGATATTATCTTTGTTACAACGTTATAAAAATGGTTAGTATGATAGTGGGCAATTATTGCAAGGCTATCGGAGTGGTTGCATTAGTGCAACATGTTTTTGTTGTGTCGAGGATCCACCTGCAAGAAGGTCGACCTCGCACTTATATTATCTATCCTAGAGACTTATGAGGGGATAGTTATGTATGGACTTTGTCATTATGATTCAGTATGTAGCGGGTCTACTGTTGAGCGAAAAGATTTAACTCAGTATTATGTTTAGTGCTCAGGACTTGGTGATAGAAAGAGTGCATTGTTATATCTATCCTCTAGAGATGTGGGAGTTGAGAGTTATACCCCTATTATTAGGGAAAGGGATTTCGATAATTCCGATTGTATGTATTCGAGGTTCGTGGAATGCAATTACCACCAACCAATACTGAACGATAGTGTAATTGGTGAAATGTTCTTTGTTAATATAATTACGAGAGGAAATGTAACTTTTTTGTCAAGAGACGGAATAAAGGGGTACATGTTATGAACGGAGGACCTAACGGATTTAGATAACTGGCAATGCTAGGTAGTAGTGTATCGGGGGGGTTCCTTATTTGGATTTCGCTTTGCAAGACATCCCACTCATGAAACTTAGTGTAAGGTTGGAATTAGGGAGATGTTTGGTCATTAGTTCGTGAGTTCGGTACCTCGGTCGTACTAGGGGTAGGTAATTACATCTACAAGTTAGAAGTTGAATCATGATTTAAGGCCAGTGGAGCCGGTTAGGTGGTAAGAAAACATTGAAAGTATTCCCCACGAGTTGAGGGGTGGAACGATGATAAGGAGGATATAAAAATTTCGATTTCTAGGGTGATTGAGAGTATCCAAGTGTGGTAACAGCGTTCAGAACACAAGATAAATAAAGAGTGGGGATGATTTTAGCATGAATTATCTAGAAAGAATTTGTATTATACAAAGGAGATGACTTGTATTTATTTTAATGAATAAAGCGTTAGTGATTTATTTTGGTTGTTGCACCAATTTGGGAAAATTGTTGTACTTATCTGAAGAAGTTTGAGATTCGTTGTTCCTCTTTTGTTGTCATGGAATTTGAATACCCTATTCCTTATATTTTGTTAGAATTAGTTAGTCCTACAGATGAGTAGCGCGCCGTTCGCTCTCCCAGGGCGGTCAGAGTGTTACAAAATGTGGGCATCTTAGTTAACTGATGTTAAATTCGTCCGAGTTGAAGGGATGTGGTACTAGACGTGTGAAATATATGTTTGTGGGACTAGAATAACGAAGTGGAAGTAGTAGAGTGGATTAAACGTCACATGAGGGGTGATAATCCATACATAAGTGTGCAATTGAAATAACACACCCAAATTTTGATTGGAAGGCTGTGGGAAGCCATTTAAGAAGGGGTATTCCTTGAATAGAGTAGAATTTAATTATTATAAAGAACACTCGGAGCGGAGTTGTTATTAGTCAAGTGTGAGAGCGACTTGCGCATACAAAGAGTGATGAGGTTAGTATAGTATAAAAGATTCAGAAGTGCGCATCGTGGAGAAAAGATCACGAGTCGGAACTTTCGGCATACACCAAGGAAGGAAGGGGAATATTACGTGACACTTAATGTGAGACATTTCAAGGAAATAAAATTGATGTTTAGCGGGACGTAGTGAGTAGTCTCTACATGCGCCGCCCATAGATAGGGTTCGGTTAGAAGAGGAGAATAAAACAGAGAATTTTGTGTTTATCGACGATTCCCGAAAGTGGAAGAGGTCGGTAAAGTCGGTAAAGTTTTTGGATGGGTTACCATTCTCAAAACAAGATCGAGAGTTCATCCGAACATGTGAATGAAGTCGCCCAAGAAGGAAGTGATTGATATGCCTTTGGGATAGTTTACAATATTAACTAGTGTGCCCCGAACTTCCTTTGAAAGGAAGGATCGCGCCAGTACATGATCCGGCACAACATTAATTTCTGAATCGGGATGAGATTGGTGAATCCCACCTTTGATATGGGATTTCAGGAACCAACGGAGATAAGGTTTCATTTCGAGAAGGATGTATCACCCCTAGCCAGGGAATAGGCGCACGGTGATTAAAGATTAGTGGAGCCACGTGAAGGAAATTTTGTAATCGTGGTACGGTGATTTCAGGAGTATTCTGTAGAAACACTCGTACCTGTTTGTCGCGTACGAGGTGCTTATTAAGGTTTTGGTGTGGAAGAACCTCGACTATTCTCCGTCCGTATGTTTAAAGGTGAGTGGATAATCAGAATTTTGGATCGGTCGAGAATAATCCGATAACTATGGTGGAATACCACGACTGTCATAGGCAAACAAGAGTGGTCAAATATTCATATAGTTTTCTCAGAATGGGAGTTTTGCATATAGATAAATCCGAGTAGTTATCATGTAGTGAGGTGCGGCCTCCCAATGATAGTGAGATAATGGAAGTTTAAAATGTATAGGCTGACCTATGCGAATGTTGTCAGTTAGGAGTACCATGTGAAGTGTCTCCAATGAGAATTTTAATCAAGCTTACCGTGAGGCGGGGGCTACAGTAATTAAGCGCCTTATTATGTAAATAGTTTGCGTACTGAATAGATATCCAGAATTGTTCTACCAGGTAGGCCTTATTTGCCGAATTTCAGGACGAAATTCCGTTATTAGGGGAGAAGTACGTAATACCCCGTATTTTTATGGCTTTTAAATTTGGGGATTTATTAAATTTAATTGAGATAAATTAATTTAATTTTAATCCGGAAAATTATTCTAAATATTTACTAGCGTGACGAGAGTTAGTAATTATTAGGAATTGTTGAATGTTACTGGATGAGTATAGTAATATATGAGATTTAATTTCTAAAATTGTCACGTGTGAATAAAATGACAGTTATGGAAATTGAGTCGGGACGCGCCTGTGTTGTGTCAGGACTAAATTATTATTATATAAAGTGAATAAATTATAAGTTGCCCGTATGGTCATTTCGAGTGCGCAAGTGTCCGGAAGGGTCGAGATAGTCAAAATAATGTACCCGGGGTTTAGTTTGGGTCTCGAGGGCGTTTTTAGGCTTAATTAGTACCCCGGGAGGGCGTTTTGGACATTTCGTAATTTTGGATAATTAAACCCACGAATTTGCTAGGGTTATATCAGATGGTAAGTGTTGTCTTCTAGGGTTAACATAACAAAAAACTAATGACGGCCATGGGAGAGGAAGAGGAGAAGTTTTCCAAGCAATTCAAGGCCAAGAATTCATCCGGTTGCACCGCCACCACCACCAAAACGTAGATCGCGCGATGGGGAACGCTATCATACCATTTTATCCGCGAAATCAGAACCTTGAATTTCAGGCAAGTATCTATCTTGCTTTAATCAAGTTAATGCATCCTTTTATATTAGTATATGGTTGATTAGAATTAGTGTTCTTGAAAGAAAACATTAATTGGAGACAAAAATTTCATGTTGTAGAGGTAAAGATCATATTCTGGAAAACCATTTCACATTTAGAGGTTGAACCACGAATTTCCATGGTGTTAGTGATAGAAAATCTGGAAAAAGAATGGAAGAAACTAAGTTAAAGAAAAACATTAGGGGTCTTGAGATTTATATAGATTTTACCCTTTTATTTGGTTATAGTTGATTAAAACTCGCATGTTTTACGTAGGATCTTATTTATATGGGTATACAAAACTTGTAGTATAATTGGTTGGGAGTTTGGGACTGAAACATGATGATTTGGATGAGTTTGGAGTAAGGTTTCCGTAGCTGGTTTTTCTGCAGTTTCGCCATAACAGCTTGATCGATCGATCGAGCCCAGAGCATCGATCGATCGATAGATCGATCGATCGACCCCCTTTCATCGATCGATCGACCCCTCCTGAAAAACTGCATTTTTGCTCGTGTTAACTTAAACCAATTTTATGCGTAGTAAATCTTGATTTAAGAGTTGCTAGAACATAATGGAACATAAGAAGGACCATTAGGGTCAAGATAAACCCCGTTATGTGGGACTTTAATGTGATGGGAAATGAAGGGTAAACGGGGAGATATTCATACTTAGAAAATCATACGTGCGTTGATTTAATAATCGAAATGTCTAGGAAGTTAGAGTGGAAGGTAAGTGATGGCCTACTGAAATTGTACTTAGGTAAAAATAATACTTCAAGAGACGAGAAGTGAGTTTAGAATAACTCAATTACGAGAATAAAGTGAACGAGTCCGTTATACGAAATAATCGAGTAAAATGTGTAATTACGGATGATTATAGTTATAGGTCGTGAGTGCACCTAATTTAATACTGTGAATGTGTATATATATATATGACTGTGTGTTTGTGCATATATTATATCTGTGTAAAAATCATACTCGGGCTACTTACTATCACGGGGGTTTCCGCGCCGGGACAGTCTTATCTCGATGGGACCTTTATGGGGGATATTGACTTGTACCATAGAACATAAGATTCCTAGGTGCATGCTATCTGATTGATAGTCAGACGGTCCTAAGAGACGTGAGAGTATGTGCTGACCTCTTAGTGACTTGGAACTATGCTTCGCCTCCATTTGTTTGTGTTTTGTGTTAATATAGTTCGAGAGTGATTCCGAACTAGTATTTCCCTTAGTTTGTGCGATACAGGGACTTGATAGCAGAGTATGCCAGCACCATAGTTTTCATGTGGGGTGCCGTTAGTATATATATATTATATGAGTGATTGGTATATATATATATATATATATATATATATATATATATACTTATTTATGGAAACTTTGCACCATAGATTTTATGTGGGGTGTCGTTTGTATATATATTATATGTGTAACTAATATATATACATATATTTATATGGTAACTTTATATTGTGGGTATAAGTAGTTAAGGAATGAATAAATGTTTCACTTCTCTGTAAGTATTCGGAAATGTTATAACGATACGGAATTATTCTAATTAACGTAAGAAATCTTGAAGAGATAGATTTTCTAATAGTGAATATCATAACCCTAATTTCACATGATAAGACTTATGGAGAATAAGTTAGAGAGATATATGAGATTCATTAGTACGGTAGACGTGCACACTAGATGAGAGGTGAGAATTCTTAAGAGAGTGTCGCATACTAACATGATTGTTGCATTATCCGGTAAGCATTTTATATACTTGCTAAACTATTTTAAAACTGTTTTACAATCGGGCTCTGACCCGTTTGTTGTTATCTCTTCTCTCTTGTGTATATATATATATGTATTACAGGTGCCCAACCACAGGGGCGTCATGCTTAGGATTCTTTGGATGGAACGTGCTGTAGCTTTTGTGGGAGTTGCAGGCCATTGCTTAGACGGCTTCATTGTTGACTCCACTTCTAGTTCAGTTTATCCAGTGGGGCTTGTGTCGCCCCATTTCCATTATTCAGTGGGTTTTGTTAGAGATTGTAATTCATTTACTTTCAGCATTTTTACTTCGGGATTTATTACTGTTAGGATGTTTCCTTTGGTGTTTTAAAGTTGGGATTAGTTATTTGATTGTTAAATTCTTGAATGTTCATTTACATTCTTACTATTAATATGTGTCTCTTAAACTGTTAATTGTCAAAGGTTTTATAATTGGATTCAATAAAAATGGAAATAAGGTTTTAAATGGTTTTGACACTTAGCTTAATTATTTAGGGTGTTTAATATGAAAATTTTAATTTGCGACAGTGATGCTAAGAATGAACCAACTGTTCACCTTGATTTTAATTTAATAAAGGATTGATCGCCCGGTATTTAATTAGTCGAGGTGTCACATTCAGATCACAACAAAGAAAGTGAAATTGATACAAGATCGACTTCGAATCGCTCAAAGCCGTCAAAAGAGTTATTTTGACAATCGACATCGACAGTTAGAATTTCAAAAACGAGATTATTTGTTCTTGCGAGTATCGCCTTCAAAGGGAGTAATACGATTCGGGAAAAAAGGGAAGTTGAGCCCAAGATACATAAGACCTTTTGAAATCCTTGAAAAGATCGGAGCTCTTGCGTATAAAATAGCCTTACCACCTAAACTCTCTAGTGTACATAATGTGTTTCACATATCAATGATAAAGAAATATGTCCCAGATCCAACACATATCTTAAGTCACGAACCTCTTTAAGTTAGAGAAGATTTATCATACATTGAGCATCCGATAGAAATTTTGGACCATAAAGATAAAATATTACGGACCAAGATAATTCCACTAGTAAAAGTATTATGGTGAAATCATTCAGTTGAAGAAGCAACGTGGGAGCGGGAGAGATATCCATACTTGTTTGTAAATTAATATGAGTCAAGTTTGGGGACCAAACTTTTTATAAGGAGGGTAGGATGCAATGACCCCACTTTTATGTGCTCATATGTATATAGTTTATTTTTACACTCATGTGTTACTTACTATCTTATAAATGTTGTATTATTAGATATGTGGTGTTATTGGATATCAATATAACAAACCTAATTTTCAAATATGAAGAATCAATCGTAAATAGGATCAAATCGAAGTCCTATGACATATCTTAAGGTATATAATAAGTTTTGGGGTAGAAAATATAATTTTATGAAACTTTAGGGACTAAAATAAAAATATAAAAAGGGCCATTTTGTAAATAAAATATTTTCAAGGACCTCTAAGAAATATTAAAAATATATAGTGTGAAATTACCAAAATACCCTTCATGTGTGAAATGACCCTTATACCCTTATTACCTTTCCACCACGTGCTGGTCACTTCCACCTTACACATGTTGTCTTCAGAGAGAAAGCTAAAACACTTGTCATCATTTAGTGATGTTAAGACTGCAAGACCACCCCGGAATGCGACACCCAAACGATGACTTGCCACCGTAAATGCTTGATCACCTAGACACATGTCAACACCGTAATACTTTTGGAAACCTATAAATAGGGCCTTAGGGTTCATTTGAAACTCACACCAATTCCTTGAGAATTATAGTAAGAAAGAGTGATAGAAAGCTTGGAAAATATCTTAAGAAGGAGTTCTATAATTTCGAAGAAAGAATTCATTTCGTAGATATGATTTTATTTAAATGTTATAATGCATTTTTGTAGTTTTAATTTCGTATTTTATAGCTTTACTTAGTAGTTATGCTGGTAAAATACACTAAAGACTTTACTAATCAAAACTTAAAATTTGGAAACAATCTAAATTGATTTTATTTTCAAAATATGTCAACTTATTTGAAAAAAATAAATGAATAAATATATATATATATATATATATATAAAATCATTTTTGTAAGCAATTGCTCGTTATTATAGAATCTCATTTAAGTAATTTCAAAGTCAGTCCCGGTGAAATTCTATCTAGTTGAGATGGTATTTAAGTGGTGCCCCTGTGACCCTCCATCTCTACTGGGAATAAATCCTGAAATGTTATGTCTAGATGAGATGGTATTTAAGTGGTGCCCCTGTGACCCTCCATCTCTACTGGAAACTGACTGATTAGGAAGAACTATGAATTGAATTCTTTAAATACGATGAATGAATATTAAAAATTGAGAAAATGGTTTTAGTAACCTTTTTCAGCAAGATATTTTAGGATTATAACACAATATTTATAATTGGGCTTTATTTAGAATACGTAATTAAACCTTTATCGTATTTATTAGATTAACGTGTGATCCAAGACTCAATATCTATATTTTCGAGCCTCTATTTTAGGTGAGTACTCTATGTCATTTCTTGCACATTTCAATTATATGATATTATGCAAACTATGTATTTTGTGAACTGCTTTTATTTTCAAAATGCATCTGATACCGATGATTGATTCATTGTGATATGTTTATATTTGTCCACATAGACATACCGATTAACATGAGTATTGAAAATGATATTGAATATTAGAAATAAGATTTGGCCTAAGGGACCTCTTTACTGACTGACCTTCCCAGCTGGGTTATCGCTGGTATGACCTAAATAAGGCGTTGTGACGAACTAGTTCGATTTACCCTCAACTACCGGGGTATAATACGGTAGAAGAACACGGTATTAGAGTGTACTTGGCCATTAAAATGATATGATTGAAAGAAAAAGATATCACATTTGATTTGTTACATTCTTATTATTCTGAGCTATCCAATTGTGATATATATACTATCATTTCAAGATATATATCTATTTACTGCAAGTTCCTATCCATATATGTATATGCTTCTCTTTTGACTTGAATAGGTATCTATTTTCTGAAAACCTTGGAATGTCGGGAGATTAAATCTTATTCAGCTTTTAGCTGACATTGTATAAATAATGATTTTTCAGGAAATAATTAGACTGGAGGATGGAGTGTAGAAGGACTATGTTAAAGATCTAGCTTAAGGAGCTCTTTTGTTATATTTTTAAATATAACGTTTGTTTTTAGGAGATAGAGCATGTTTGGCTCTTTAGTAATAAGTTTTTAATTTTGGCATAAGTTGTAATCCGTTCAAACTTCAATATATACGAAGTTCCCTTTTAGAAAGCTCTGATGACGTAATTCTATTTTTTTCAATAGTTTACGATTCATGACCATGTGAATGTATTTCCGTTGCATTTATTTTAAGAAATATTTTAAGTTCATAACATTGAATTCCTTGGTGGCATGTTAAGACACTCATTCCCTACTACTATTGGGTTGGGGTCGTGACATTACCAATGCATCTTTAGCAAATACACAACGTGTTCCACGTGTCATCGCTAAAGAAGTACAAGAGGAGTAAGAGAGCTTTCTAGCACATTCCACTCAAGGAGATTGATTTGCAGCCAGACGTCTCATATGAGGAGAGACCCGTGACTATTTTGGATCGCAGTGAGAGAAAGTTGCGGTCAAAGGTGATACCTCTAATCAGAGTTCAGTGCGAGCACCACTGTGTTGATCTGTCTACTTGGTAGCGGGATGATGACATGCAAGAGCAATATCTAGAGTTGTCTATCGTAGGTATAACCTAATTTCGGGGACAAATTTCTTTGTAAGAGGGGAAGTATTTAATGCCCCGTATTTATGTATATTTGAGATTTAATTAATTCGGTAATTAAATAATTTTATTTTAAATTACGCGAGATAAGTGATTTAATTGAATGGAATAATAATGTGATTATTAAATATTAATCAAGAGTGAAATAATGATTAATATTACGAATTATATTTATTGAGTGAATAGTAAATGATTAATGATTAGAAATTACGTCATAGCAAGTTATATGGGCGTAATTGAAATTTATCTCAACCGGGAGTCGCGTGTAGACTGACTTGGGGTCGAGATGGGATATTTATTTAGAGTGACTTAGATAATGATTTCGAGGTCACGGATGAGTCTAGAAGGGTCAAATTAGTCAAAATAGTATAACGGGGACGTCAATCAAGTCACGGGGCAATTTTGGGCTAAATCGAGACCATACGAGGGTATTTTGGTCATTTGAAAAAAGGTGGTTTAAGAACCTACGAAATTACAAGTCTATATCAAATTTTAACAAGAATAATCTAGGGTTAGAAACACAAAAACTTAAGGGAGGCCATTAGAGAAGGAGGAGAGACCATTCTCAAAGATTAAAGACCTTGTTCTTGCATCTTAATCAACTAGGGAGTGGGGATTAAAAGAGAAGACCATCCATCCATCATCACCATCATGAAATCAGACCCCATCTGTTAAGCCAAGTGTTTATTTGCAAGTTTTTGAAGTTATAATACCCATGTGTAGGGTTATCAAAATAAACTTGATTTAATTATTATTCTTGGAAGAAAAAGAATGAATTTTGATGCATGATTGAGTAGGTTTGCATGTAGAATGATTCACTACCTGTAGAGAAGTAGAAATCATATGATAAGGGCCTATCATCACTAATTAAAGTTGAGTTTATGACTGAATATGTGGGAAGAACACAAAAATATGATTTTGATGATTAATTGGTTTTAATTCGTTCTTGACTGAATTTTGTGAAGATTCAAAGTATTTAAAACATTGGGAATCATTCAATTACCTAGATATAATATGGGTTTATATTGGTTAAGATTTTAGTGAAGAAACATGCAAGTGGTGTTGAACAAAAATGGTGAAAACGTAGAAAAACAAAGGAAGTAGACGATTTGAACCAAATCAAATCGATTCGGTTTAGGCCAAATAAATTCGGTATTTGGCAAAATTGATTTGGTCCTGTCAGATTTGCTTATTTAAACCCAAAATATTCGTATAAATACTTGGTTGACCATTGGGCCTATTTAAATCATTATGAGGGACTTGTGGGATTACATTCGCACCTTGATAAGGGTATATGGTAGTTTTATGGAGAAAGTTAAGGCTAGTGTTATTTCGGGTTTAAATTGTAATGTAATTAATTCGAGAGAATGACAATGTAATTACGGGAAGGCGTGAGTGAGCTTAATTATATAAACCAGTAGGGTAAGGAAGACTTAGCTACTAAAATCTTAAAGGGGTAATTAGGGCCCTTAGAGTAGAAAGTAATTACTCAATTGAATGCGATAGTGAGATTAATCATAATTTAAAAGTACGGGAAGTATTCGAGTGATATATATGCTTCGTACGAACAATGATAATTAGGTTATTGTGACACCCCGACTAATTAAATACCGGGTAGCTACTCCTTTATTAAATCAATTCAAAATGCCAAGTTGGCTCAGCTAATAGCATCACTGTCGAAAACATTTTTTTTTTCTAACCACCTAGTATTTAAAAAGTAAGTTGCCAAATTTTAATTAAAGTCTGATTAACATGCAACAAGTGTAATGAAGAATAATAACACCATTCACCATACCGAAGTAAATAGAATAACCATCACAATATGTAAATAAAGTCTAGAGGAAAACTCCTCACTACAAATCCACAAACTGAAATAAGTAAACTGAATACTGAATCAATACATGCCAAAGTCTGAAAATTGTAATGGAAATGTAACTCTAATGGAACTGGGCAACATGCCCTAAAACTGAGGAATACTGAAGATGGAATCCAAATGATAGAAGCGTCTAAAAGCAAATCCCTGTAACTTCCACAAACAGCTACAGCTCGTCACCTGAATGAGTATCCTATGCATGGTGTCCTTGTGGCTGGGCACCTAAAATGGTTTTACAAAGAAAAGATTTGAAAGCAAACGGGTCAGAGCCCGAATGTGGAGATATTTTAAAAACCTGCAAGTGCTTTAAAAACATTTAAAACGTTAAATGTAAAGTACATGTTAGGACGTGCACTCACATGATATTCTCACCTCTCGTCTAACTGTGCACTCCTAACGTAAGTACCCATCTAAAACGACACGAACCACTAGCTAAGTGACATCATATCTAGCTAGACTGTCATAGGTCCTACCCTTATTGCTCGGTTCCATTAACATTATAACGACCTCAATTAAATATGGGTTTAACGTAAATTCATGTTCTCATACAAAAGTAATACAGCTCGTTATAGATTAGCCCTCTATGTTATTCCATAGTTACACACAATCCCATATGAAAGTTCCCAGTTTATTAAGCGTATATTTTCCACAACATAAATATACAATATAAGCACCCCGAGACTAAGCTGCGGTGCACACATACTCTGCTATCCATCCCGGTACATCACGTACATAAGGATCACATATTCCGAATCTCTCAGGAATAGTTCACAGATAACAACATCACAAATAATGGAGGCGAACACAGTCACATCACATGGGTCACGCACATACCTACGCTCCCACGATCAGCGGACTTATTAACATCCCAATAAGTCTTTCTCTGACCTATGTTCATCGAGGTAACCAGTCTAAATCCGGGCAACACAAGGATTAGAGGGCCCTAAGCGAACGCAAACCTCCCGTGATAGCAAGTATGGTAGGTATGTCATACACACAATTCATATACCAATACTAAGTAAGCACACATCTTAGTAATACCGTAGTTTAATTGTAGTACTTATCGCATTCTCGTATCAATCTAATATATATACAACTTATATAATCCCTGACCATATTTACACGCGCCATAATTTATTCTCACGTCGTAGTAGACACTCACGTTTCGACTCAAATGTCTATATGATTTGATCCACGCTTATATAATTTACTCCTCATTATAACCCAAATGTCCCAAGTATACTAATACACCATCAAAGAAATGTTATCTCTATCCTCGAACAAGTTTACGGGACTCCCAAAATCAAAACAGGCCAAAAAGGCCTAAACTGCCAGCTCGTTAGAAATCTCGTTCGAACGAGGCTGTTCGAACGAGGGTTCGTTCGAACGAACTGTACCTTCTAACGAGATCTCGTTCGAATGAAGTTATCAAACGAAATTCCCTTTCGTTAGAAGCGACTGGTCAACTCGTTAGAAGCTCGTTCGAACGAGCTCGTTCGAACGACCTGGAGAGGTCTTCTAACGAGGGACCAGTTTCGGCCCAGATTTTTCTCCAATCTCGTTTTTCATCCATTTTAACACCTCAAACCTCTTCTAAAGTTCGTCCCAACAACGTTTTAAGGTCTCTAATTCATCCTAAACATATTAAAGTCACCTCCTAACATGTTTTAAGGAATTAATTCGTCCTAAACATCATTAAATCACAAGTCTATACACTTTTCCCCAATTTTTCAAGAGCATGAACCCTAAAAGTTTTAGATCCTTAATTTATCCAATCAAATCCGTTTTTGTGTCTTACAAGATATATCAACATCAGATTGGTCCTCTAAATATGATTCTACATGCCATCCTTTCATCAAAATTTAGTATTCTACTTCCAAACTCATGGGTTTTTTCATTATCTTCCAAGAACAAACATAAATTTGAATTATCTAACATGGAAGGAACATTCTCTGAAATTAAATGGAATTAAATCACTTGCCTCGAGTGTCTCTGAATTTGGTGTTGATTTGGTAAAGCTTTTCTGCAGAATTCCTTCTATCTCTCTCTCTCCAAGCTTATCTCCAATGGTGGCTAGGGTTTTTCTTTGGGAAGTTTTGGAAACCTAATTTGATAACTCCCGTAGCTTAATGGGTCATTAAGGGTTGGTTAGTGGGTTTAGTGGGTCTATTCCCAATCAGATAAAGACTCCTAATTTTCGTCATTATTAATTCCTCAAAATACAAAATTACCAAAATACCCTTTATGTTGCCGGTATGGCCTAAAAATACCCCGGGACCCAAATTAAACCCCCGGCTAGTGTTTTCTGACTATCTCGACCCTTCCGGACTCGTTGGCGCACTCAAAACGACCATACGGTTAATAGAATTTAAATTCACTTTTATAATAAAATAATTATATCCTGACGCGACTGTCACACGCGTCCCAATAAAATGACCAAATTACCGTATATCAATCTCACGACAAATTTCATAATTCAATATTCATATAGCATCATATATACTCAATATAGTCAAATACCAACTCACATCTCGCTAGTATTTTATCCGGATTAATTTCAATTAATTCTCATTTAATTAATTAATCCCAAAAATAAATATAGCCAAAAATACGGGGTATTACATACTTCCCCCCTAATAACTGAATTTCGTCCCGAAATTCGGAACTAGAAAGTACCTGGTAAGAACAACTCTGGATAACGTTCGCGCATCTCATCCTTGCGCTCCCATGTGGACTCCTCGACATTATGATGTCGCCACTGAACACGCACTAACGGAACTATCTTTGACCGCAGCTTCCTCTCGCTTCGGTCCAAAATAGCAATCGGCCCCTCCTCGTAGGAGCTATCCGGCTGGAGATCGATGTCTTCCACAGCAATGTGAGAATGAGCCAAATTATCTCTAAGGTATTTCCTTAGCGAGGAAATATGAAACACATCGTGAATCCGATGCAAATGCTCCGGTAACCCAAGTCTATACGCAACTGGTCCGATCCGCTCAATAATAGGAAACGGCCCCACATATCTCGGTGCCAACTTCCCCTTCTTTCCGAAATGCATAATCCCCTTCATAGGAGATACTCTGAGCAAAACCTGGTCCCCCACTTGGAACTCCCTGAAAAATCTCTTCGCATCAGCATAACTCTTCTGCCGGTCTTGAGCTACCCGAATGCGACTCCGAATCAACTCAATCCTTGCCGAAGTATCCTGAATCACTTCCGGTCCAAGTAGTTTGTTGTCCCCCACCTCTAACCAACATGCTGGGAAACGACAAGGCCTATCGTACAATGCCTCAAACGGAGCCATGCCAATAGTGAACTGATAGGAGTTGTTGTAAGCAAACTCCACCAGTGGAAGGTACTGCTCCCATCCACCCCCAAAGTCAATAATGCACATGCGTAGCATGTCCTCCAACATCTGATTTGTGCGCTCTGTCTGCCCATCGGTCTGCGGATGATAAGCCGTACTCAACCGTAATTCCGTGCCCATGGCCTCCTGGAAACTCTCCCAAAACCGCGAAACAAATATCTTGTCTCTGTCAGACACGATATTTAGGGGCACACCGTGAAGTCTCACAACCTCTGAAATGAAGAGCTGGGCATACTGTCCCGTAGTGTAGTCAGTCCTTACGGGTAAAAAGTGAGCGACTTTGGACAACCTGTCCACAATTACCCAAACGGAGTCGTGACCCCTCTGCGACGTAGGCAACCCCGTGATAAAGTCCATGGATATGCTCTCCCACATCCACACCGGGACCTCCAACGGCTGTAGAAGTCCTGCCGGTCTCTGATGATCCACTTTTACTAGCTGGCAAGTGGCGCATTTCGAAACAAACTCAGCAATATCTCTCTTCATACCGCTCCACCAATACTGCCGTCTCATGTCTTGGTACATTTTGTCCCCTCCGGGATGTACTGCGAACCGTGAGCCGTGTGACTCTGCCATCACCTCGTGTCGCAATTCCTCCCCTTTCGGAACCACCAATCTCCCATTGAAGCGTAATCCCCCGTCTGAGCTGACGGTATAGGACTCGGCTCCCTCTGCTAGTATTCGAACTATCTGCTCCTGACAGAACGAGTCATTAACCTGTGCCCGTACTACCTTCGTGACAATCTATGGTGTAACGGTCATCACAGACATGAAAGATCGGGCCACTGCATCCTGGTGTCCCAACTCCTTCCACTTTGCCTTCCATACCTCTGCCACCTCATCTGCTGGCCTACGGCTCAACGCGTCTGCTACCACGTTAGCCTTACCTGGGTGATACTGGATATCGAACTGGTAGTCTTTCACAAACTCAAGCCACCTACGCTGCCGCATATTCAACTCTTTCTGCGTGAACAGGTATTGTAGGGACTTGTGGTCCGTGAACAGTTGGAACTTCTCCCCCAAAAGATAGTGCCTCCAAATCTGTAGGGCAAATACCACTGCTGCCAACTCCAAATCATGCGTGGGGTAATTCTTCTCGTGAGGCTTAAGCTTACGGGAAGCATAAGCTATGGCCTGTCTCTCCTGCTGTAATACACCTCCAAGCCCTTGCAAAGACGCATCGGTGTAAACCAAATACTCAATTCCCGGTCTCGGCAATGCTAACACAGGTGCTGAGGTCAATTTGTCCTTTAACTCATCAAATGCCAACTGACAGGCATCACTCCAGATGAATGGCACACCCTTACGAGTTAGATGTGTCAAAGTACCCGCTATCTTCGAAAATCCCCGAATAAACCTCCTGTAGTATCCCGCTAGACCCAGGAAACTATGAATTTCCGTTGGTGTCGTGGGCTGTCCCCATTCCCTCACCGCGGATACTTTCCCCGGATCAACAGATATTCCCCGGTCGGAAATAATATGTCCCAAAAACTGACCTCCTTCAGCCAAAACCCGCATTTCTCAAACTTTGCATACAACTCGTTCTGACGTAGTGTCTGCAAAACTTGCCTCAAATGCTCGGTGTGCTCCTCCTCTATCTGGGAGTAAACCAGAATATCATCGATGAAGACAATGACAAACTGATCTAGGAAATCCCTGAACACTCTGTTCATCAAGTCCATAAACACTGCAGGAGCGTTGGTCAAACCAAAAGGCATAACCCGAAACTCGTAAGATCCATATCTCGACCCTTCCGGACGCGTTGGCGCACTCAAAACGACCATACGGTTAATATAATTTAAATTCACTTTTATAATAAAATAATTATATCCTGACGCGACTGTCACACGCGTCCCAATAAAATGACCAAATTGCCGTATATCAATCTCACGACAAATTTCATAATTCAATATTCATATAGCATCATATATACTCAATATAGTCAAATACCAACTCACATCTCGCTAGTATTTTATCCGGATTAATTTTAATTAATTCTCATTTAATTAATTAATCCCAAAAATAAATATAGCCAAAAATACGGGGTATTACAGTTATGTGAATACCCACTGAATATGTATATATATAGGTTGCGTGTGTACCTATATGATTGATATTATGAGTTAGCATACCTACGTTACCTGCTATCACGGAGGTTCTCACGTAGTGGGTGATCCCACCTTGCCGATTCCCGGGAGGCTAGGATTTGTGCCCCAGAAGAACTTAGGGCGGCTTGTTATGTGACATGTATTAGTGAGACCGACATGTCATTTAGGTACATTAGGTATGTGTATAGCCCAAAGGCTTATAACTATGTTCGCCTCCACCGTTGTTATTGTTTTGGGTTTAAAGTGATTATAGAACCAGTAGTCCCCATTTAGTACGAGAGGTACTTGGATTGATAGCAGAGTATGCCTATTGTTTCACGGTGGTTCTTTTGAGAGACACTGTATATATATATATATATACACGATTGTGATTATTATACTTATGTTATATAGTAGATTGATAAATATTGTATATCTGAAGAATGAATTAAGTTGTGAAACTTAATTACCTGAATGAACGAGAAGATAAATGAAATGTTAATTTCAATCCTTAATATTAGTTCAGATAGTTACTTATGTCTAGTTAGCTTGGGTAGCACAGCTAGGTGGGCTAAGTAGAGACATTAGGAGTGCGATATAGATGAGAGGTGAGGACACTCAAGAGAGTGTACGTAACATGTGTAATCAATAACCGATTTTGAACTGTGATAAACTCTTGTTAAATATTTTTAAAATGTTTTAAGTACTAACTCTTGCTATGAAAATATTTTCAAAGCCTTTTAGGTGTCCAGCCACAGGGACGCCAGACTTAGTATTCTGCTTCAGGAATACGCAGCTGCGGCACGGGTGGATGCTTGAAGAGTTTTAGATTAGACGCATTTATTCCTTATTCCTATTGTTGGAATTTATTTCTAGTTACAGTTATAATTGGGCGTGTTGCCCATTTCTGATTTATTATCTTAGTTCAGACTTATATTGGATTTGGTTATTATTGTTGAATTTTATTTAGTTTGGTTGTAGTCGATGGTTTATTCGGCAGGATTCTATTTATCTATATCTTGTGATGGATTGGGTTTTAATGGTGTATGGTTTATTTAGTTTCGCATGTTGTTATCTATTTAATAAAAGATAAATTTTGGCACCACTTTAATTAACTAATTAGTGATTAGTAATTAATTTGATTTTCGACAGTGATGGTAAGAATGAACCAATTTGTAAATTTTGATGTAATTTAATTAAGGACTGGTCACCCGGTATTTAATTAGGCGAGGTGTCACGGTTTGTGGGTTTTCCCTCATTTGCATATTACCCAATCCGCATATAAATGCTTGTATATGTTTGTTCATGATGTATCAAACACCTTTTCAAAATAGTTTCTTTGACCCATCCACCCATACACTACTTATGCCTCTCAAAATCACTAACCTGAATGTAATTTTTTTTCGAAAAAAGGGAGAAATTTATCTTTGTGCATTAATGCCAACAGGTAGGTATTCAATCCAATAGAAGTATGTTTGTTAAAATGATTGTGTTTGTGATACCCCAATCTGCATATTTTTTTTTATGTTAGTAGACTTTTATAATTCGTTTCTGTTTTGTTTTGCTAATTTTTTTTAGGATTTTTAGAACAACTTTTCCTTCCAATGTGTCGCAAACAGAGTATTTTTTTATGGAGGGGCTTAGGGGTTTTGATGGGGGAACCACACTCGTAATTAAAGGTGTCATTTTTTTGTATGTTTGAATTTTTTTTAATTACATTATTGTTTTTGTTATGAATGTTTGATTTAAAGTGTTGTTTTTATGGGTATTATTAACTGTTTTATGGATAATATTTAATTTAAAGTGTTTTTTAAATAATTAAAATTGTGCTGTTTTTAAAAAAAGAGTGTTGTTTTTACTACAAAAATGTGTCGTTTTTACTTAAAAAAATGTATATTTTTTACTTTTTTTTATATATATAGAACGTGTTGTTTTTATATAAAATGTGTTGTTTTATGGACCGAATAGGACCGAGACCGAACACGAACCGCATGAAAATTGAATAGAATCGAGACAGATTATTACGGTTTGGTCTCGGTCCATAATTTTCTAGGACCGAGTAGTGCGGTCCGATTCCAAAAATACCTCAAAATCGGATCAGACCGAACCATGAACACCCCTATCAGAGCATCCATGACTCGGTGTGGTAATGAATATGGTCATGGCTTAAGTACGTGACCAGTTGGTCAAGGGCTTGGGCCGTGACCAGCTGGTCAGGGACTTAGGCAGTGACCAACTGGACGGGATCATTCACAGGATTTGGTGTAGTGTACCTACTAGCACCTCGCTAGTGGTGGGGGAAACAACCAAAACAAGGTTTGTAGCGGAAGAGGACACCATTTGTGGTGCGAATAGAGGAAGAAGATGACAATAGAGGTCGTGGTAATGGCGGTTTATGTTTCTCTCTCTCTCTCTCTCTCTCTCTCTCTCTCTAAAAAGCTCAATTTGAATGAAATGAATAATTGAAAATGAAGAGGGTTTATAAGAGCCTTTTATAACCTATTAAGCCCACATGCTTCTCCCAATCAAAAAGAGAGCAAATCGTTCCACAAATGATGGGATGACTATTCTCTTTTCGACACGTGTCACCTCAAGACCCTCATTGTGGACTGATGTGACAAACCTATTTAATGCCAACAGTTCAATGATGAGATTGAAATAAACTTTCCGTGTTCCAAGAAAAAGTGAATCATTACGTACAAAACCCTTTAGTTTTCCCAATAGAAAGTTTTTTTGTATAAGGGACTAATGTGGAGGGTGTTCATCCATTTAAAAAAACACATTGGCGAGCAGGCCCATTTGGAGGGGGTGTCTCTGCCCAAAAAATTATCAATAGAAGTTTTAGAGCAA